>WNHD01000059.1:0-94204 GCA_011057455.1 Ganaspis sp. Gsp50
TCTCAGTAGAGAACTACAAATTCATTTTGTAACCCTTACTAATTAAATTAGTAGGCTTTACAAAATGAATTTGTAGTTTTCTACTGAGAATTAGTCACTATTGACTAAAAATTAGTCAGAATGGTTACTAATTAATTTAATAAACGATTTGGTGCTGTTCAATTAGTCAAAAGTGACTAATTCAGATTTAGAGAGCAACTTGCAAATCATAAAACGAACCCGAATTCTAATTACGTTAAATGGAAAATCATTAAAAGGAAAATTCAACCCATTCTGATTTTTTAGTTACATAAAGAAAATTGCCTATAACCATTAAGATTCGTGTTATTTTAACTGAAATTGAGAACATGGAATTTCAATTTTTTGATAAGTTATTGAAGAAGCGCGATTTTTGTTCTTTTAACTTTGTTTTGGTTAAATGAATAATGAATATAAATGCAAGTTATCTAAACCAGAAAGGTTATGTATCACTCAGAAAACAGAAAATACACTCAGAAAAAAGATCTCCTTGAGAACAAATGATCATCCTTTTATATACAATCTTATAGACGTAATTAGATTTCCATTTGACTCAAATGGAATCAATTCTGCCGCAAGATTATATGCGTTAGTACCAGTTTGTTTTGAATATAAAATATTGTCTTTCACTTTTTTTGTTTGTAAATGTCATATAAAATTGATTAAAAATAAGAAATTGAATAAATTAGTGGTATTAGAATGTTTCTAAATGAAAAAATGAATCATATTTTGGTAAGGTAATAATTATAATTTAACATCAATTACTTAAAGTTAAATTGTTTTTTTATTTTATTCCGTGTATAAAAAATGGATGATAGTATAAAACAATGCTCCCCTATGAGGAAGCAAAAGAAATCCATTGTGAGGAAAACATAAGTCCTTTTGTCTCAAGTGTATGATTTCAAAAGAAAAATATGGTTGGAAAAAAACAAAATCCTCTTATATCCTAAAATAAGAAGAATTTCCATTTGGGTCAAAATGATTTCTTTTGGGTCAAGATTATTTTTTTTGCGTCAAAATTATTTCTTTTGCGTCAAAATTATTTCTTTTGCGTCAAAAGGACTTTTCTCTGAGTGATATATAAAAATTTAACTCCAGTTTTATCTACAATTTGTAGTTAAAATAATGGAAATTTCAGTTGATTTAATGCAAAGAAATTTTTAAATTAGTCGGAATTTATATTATCTTAAAAAAATGGTTAAAGAAGAATGAAAATTCAGTTAATCAAACTGGAAAAATATAATAAAGAAACATTCAGAATAATTAATTCCAGAGACGATGGATCCAACATTTTTCAAGTATGGAATTTTTTTCGGATAGCGATATATACAAAACAGTAAGAGATTGTATTTTCATGTATTGAATTTCGTATACAGGTAGTATGTGGATTTATTTCGTGGATACACGAAACCTTATTTCATATACACCAGTTTCCGCCGGCTCTGATTAATTAAACCAAAAACTTCTAACAATGGCCGAAATTTCAATATTTTTAAACATTTTCCAGCTATTTTTTATATATTTTTTGTCATATTCTAGACATTTTTTTGTCTAAGTGTTACATTTTTTCAATCCAGTTTCCGATTATTATTAGTTATTTAAACGTTAATTAAAACTGTGAAAATCATCAATTTGACAAAAACAAAAGATTAATTCTTTATTTTTTATTTTTTTTTAGTATGTCTGTATAATAATGCTAAAACTGAGTTGTTATAATGAAAATGGAAAAAAATATTCGTGAAAGAGAGATTTTCATTGATCAGTGTTTTAATAAAAATAGTAATTGCACTTTCATTCGATTTGTATGTTCATTATTCGTTTCCACGACCTGGAAAAATTTTCTATCCAAAATTGCTGGTGAACTTTTATGGAAGATTCTGCATTAATTCAGTATTCGAGTTTTCTTCATTCGTTAGTGATTTTGTTTCTTCTATTTCTCTTGATATTAAAAATATATAGAATAAAGCCTGCCAACTTTTTTCAATAAATAATAATTTATCGATCGCCATCTTTTTTTGGAGCTTCCAAGCGAAAATACCCCAACTGAACCTATTTCAAACAATATATTCGTCTGGTTTTAACTAGATTAGAAATTTCTTTCAATTAAAATTTATTGTTATTTCATTTACTGTCTTGTCAAATTTTAACTGTTTTATTTTTTATCATTTTCGTTTATATTTTTTTATTTTACATCACAATTTTTATTTTTATTTTTTTATTGCATAGTATGTTTGTTCTACGTGAATTTATTTTATATTTTATATTTGATTTACTTCATTTCAATTTTATTAAATGTTTTAATTTTTACTGAATGTTTTACATTTTTTTCAATCTACTATTTTTCATTGAATTTTTACATTCTAATCAATAATGAGAGTGTATTAAAAATGAGCGATTTTTGACATTCTTTATTTTGCATTCACTTTTGTATTTTATTCTCGTTTAATTAATAATTAAAATTAAAATAATGTTTTAAAAATATATTTACGTTACAAAGAGATTGATAATTTTCTATAAGCTAGCTTTTACAAGTCGCTGCGGTTTTTCGATGCTTTTCTAAATATTCTACTTGATTTTTTTTTATTTTTTGATAAAAACGTGATTTTATTTATTCTCTTGTAAAATGTTTTAACGAGAGAAAAATCGCATTCTATGCAAAATATTTCTCTCGGTTTGGTTGCGTTTAGTTAAACTTTGCTTTTGTTTCGTGGAATGTTTAATTGGAACAAAGTTCAACAAAGTAATAAAAATATAAGCATTTTCTAACTCTTGTTATGTTTTTTGTGATGGAAATTGAATTATGTTAAATACACTTCTTGCTATTAAAATGCTTTAATGCAACTTATATGAAATACTGCATTTAACATTATATTTTGAAGTTAAAATAAATTAAAAAGTTTACGTAGTTTATGAATTTTTAATTAAAATCTCGCTCTCTTGACTATTAAAGCAATTACTTTTTATTAAAAAAAATTAACTTATTTGTTAATTAGAGGAATGAGAAGATAAGAAATGAGAACATCAAAGGTCGGAATTTAAATACTACAATCAAAATTCAATAAAGATCGCGGAATAAGTTAATAAGAGAAATATTCTTGTAAACGTAATGTATTTATGAAGAATATAAAGCTAATAAACAGCAATCGTAAAATCCTCCCTTTGAAGTTCTTTGCCTTTTCAAAATCATCAGCCATGCAAATTTATTGATTATAAGATATAAGCGAAAAAAATGTAGGGCAGCTAAAAAAGTAAAGTTTCTTTCAGGCTTAAAATTAGAAATCTTATACCTCTATATGTGGTCTTCAATATTGTATTTACTTCCCATGAAAAAAACTTACAAATGGACAATAAAAAAGAAACATTATTACAAAAATAAAAACAACAAATAATCTATAGATGCTTCCTCATTGAGAAAGCAAAAAAGCTATAAAAAAGCTTTGATAAAAATAAATTCAAATAAATAAATTAAGTAATTTTCTAAAATAAAATTTTATTTACTATTTATACTATTTATTTATACTATTTATTTTTTTTATTTATTATTTTTTATTTTATTTATTTTATTTTATTTTACATATCTTTTCTAATTTTGTACTTTTTATTATTTTGAAATACGAGCAAAATGGAGAATAAAGAATCATATCAAACGAAAAAGATTTCATGCAAGAATTTAAACTTACAGCAGACTGTGTGATTTTTTATTAAATTCTCAATACAATATTTTAGCAACATTTCAAACGTCTCAACTTTGTTACAAATCCTGATATTTGCATACATTACTGGTTTCTCGAGGTTTCAATAAATACTATCAATTCCTCTAAGGAAACGTGAATTGCTTTGGCATTCTATATATTTTTGAAAAAACGTTGAAACCTTGTGAAATTGCTGGCAGAAGTGCTTTATGAATTGAAGAGAAATTTTTTTTCTTTGAAATATATAATATATCTGTAGAAACAGAATTATAATTTTTATAAACATTATAAGAATAGACTGCTCAGGTAAATTTTCTTAAAACTTAACTTCATTTTAAAAATTCATAATAATAATAATAATAATAATAATAATAATAATAATAATAATAATAAAATAATCATAATCATAATACTTATAAAAGTGATACCAAGAATAATAATAATCGAAATCAAAATTTTCAAAACAAATTGTTTGAACAGGAAAAAGTTTACAATATGCGTTTGAAGTTTACAGTATTTACAGCAAAATTCTCATTTAATCCTTTTACGTAAAAAATTGCGATATTAACACATCCCGAACATTTGTTTCTCTCTAAAAAATTATCAGAATATCAGAAAATGAATCCCCATTTTAAAAGTCGCGATGTTTTCAAATAAACAAATGTGCCCGTCTCGCTTAAACAAATACTTTCTTATTGCAAGTCTATTTGTAAAAAGAATGGTCTGTAATTATAAAAGCATTTAATTAACTGACCATTTATTAAATATCACGATTTTTGAACCTCGCAAACGAGACTGATTTGAGTGTGTGGAAAAATGTTTTAATTAAAACAAATTGAATGCAAATGTTTACCGACAAATGCGTTTAATTGAGAGGGCAGATATATATTTTATAAAACATAAAGTAAGTTGCATTAATTAAAGTGAAATTGAAATAAATCTGTACTGTGCAATATTGGAGGACGGAAGGGCTCTCAAGGTCCCCTTTGGGAACACAGGTTGTGGGGTTGGGGGGTAGTTGTCACCCTTGCTGCTAAAACGGGTTACCGCATACATTGTCGATACACCAAATGTGTGCATATGTATGTGTACGATTCTCCGGGGGCACATAGGGGTGGCCTCATTTTATGCAAATCACACGGAAGCATAGGTGTCCACCGCGAAACGGAGATACAGCATTACCTGCTCCTCACGTTCATATTGCAACTATATGTGTGTACACATCCACACAAATCCGTCCTGACACACCAGTGTAAATATATATTTGTGTGTCTAGTCTATAGCATGATGTAAATTCATGCTTGCTGAACCGCACCGGTGTTTCGTTCCTCTGTGAATTCTGAGCTCTCCTTTTTACCCATCACTTTTTCTCCCTTTTTATTAATAAAATATCTCCCAGAAACCGTATTCACAACAACATTTTTATCGAAATTAGTATAGTATTGTCCTACAGGTTAAAAGGGGTATTTTTATTTTATAATATTTTTAAACACTTTTTTTATAAATGGTTGTAAATGTCTTTCAATTTAGTTTATTAGATTAGAAATATAATTTGTTTTATATAGAGTAAGGAAGATAGAAATCAGAGACGAGGAAGATACTGAGAGAGTAGAAAAGACAAGCATAGTCAGACCAAGACTGTAAGAAAGATTAAAATGAGACAGTGGAAAAAGCAAGCAATGTCAGACCTGCGAAGCAAAAAAGATTTAAAACCAGGCAGTAGAAAAAGCTGGTATAGTCAGACCAACGCAGTAAGGCAAAATAGAAAGTAGAAAAAACCAACATAGTCAGACCAACGCAACCAGTCAGTAGAAAATGTTAGCATAGTCAGACCAACTTAAGATTTCAAACCAGTGAGTGGAAATAGCGAGCATAGTCAGACAAACGCAAGATTTAAAACCAATGAGTGGAAAAAGCGTGCATGGTCAGACAAACGCAAGATTTAAAATTAGTGAGTGGAAAAAGCGTGCATGGTCAGACAAACGCAAGATTTAAAACCAGTGAGTGGAAAAAGCTAGTATAGTCAGACAAACGCAAGATTTAAAACCAGTGAGTGGAAAAATCGTGCATAGTCAGACAAACGCAGCAAGGGATATTTGAAATAAAACAGTAGATAAAGCAATAATTGTCAGACCAAAAGAAGCATTAGCTTGCTTCTTCTACTGTCTTATTTGCAATCTTTTTTGCTTAGTTGGTCTGACTATGCTTGATTTTTCTACTGTTATATTTTAAATCTCTTTTGCTTCATTGGTCTGACTATGTTTGTTTTTTCTACTTTTTAATTTTCTCTTACTGCGTTGGTCTGACTATACTTGCTTTTTCTACTGTCTGATTTTAAATTTTTTACTGCGTTGGTCTGACTGCTTTCTTTTTCTACTTTTTGGTTTAAAAGCTCTATTATTGAGTTGGGCTGACTATGTTTGCTTTTTCTACTCTCTGTCTTTAAATCTCTCTTACTGCGTGATTATTTTATAATTATTCAACAAAACACGAAAAAGTAATTTATCCAAAATTGTATTCGAATTTTATTTTCAGAGTTGTTTTCAAACAATCAAAACTCTTTAAAAAAGCACTTTTATTATATCTATAGTAATTTATTAAATCAAATAAATATTTATTTAATATACAGTCAAACAAATTTTGGTTAATGCAAACAAATATTTATTTGATAAACAGTCAAACAAATGTTTGTTTAATGCAAACAAATATTTATTTAATTCAACAAAAATTATTATTGATTTAAACAAAAAACGAACAACATTTTGCAACAAATAATTTGTTTAAAATAAATAAAATTGTTCCAAATCAAGCAAACATTTGTTTGAATTAAATAAGCATTTGTTTTGATTGATTGTATCATAAATAAAGGTTTGTAAGATTTGAACAAATTTATATTTGAACAAATTTGAATTTAAACAAATTTGGATTCAAACAAATTTGAATTTAAACAAATGTGAATTTAAACAAATTTGAATTTAAACAAATTTGAATTTGAACAAACTGTTTTCTTATTAATAATTTAATTCTCAAAAAATGGAAATTTTGTCACCTACCCATGAAGATTTAATTAGAGATAAGAAATGAAAATAGAATTTAAAAAAAATATAAAATTTCCAAGAAATTAAATTAATCAATTGTTTATATAAAAAATAAAGTATGATCATGAGATAAAAAAACGTGTAAATGTTCACGTTTTTGAGACACGCATTTTTCTGTGCCTTCAGAAAGATGTGCATTTGTCAAAAGGGTGGTTTAAAGTAAATTTAAAATATTTTCTCTCCCATTAGTTTTCAACAAGAAGCTCACGCTTCTGTTGTAAAACTGTGTACAGGGAAAAACTGCGTCGTTAAGGGAGAGAGATATCCATCGTCTCGTAAATGCGAACAAAACGATTATATTGCCTACTTTCGCTAAACTTTGTGAGAATGCATGTGTCGATCTTCTTTATCCGTTGCCTTCCTTTCTACAATTACTTTATTTAAAGAAAAGCAAAATAATTCAACACGTTTTTCTAAAAAAAATATAGGTAAATTCTTTTCATTTCTCATAATAATTAAAAAAACAAGTGGATAAACAGTGTTCTTTTCCTGTATGTTTTTATTGGGGCAAGAGATCGATGACAAAATGCTTAAATATAAAATTCAGAAGTGTCAAGATTTTACAAAAATACAATTTTAACGATTTTTATCTAATTTAACTAAGAATTTCTCTATCGAATTGAAATTATCACAAATAATTAGTGGAAATATTTATATATATTTTATTTATATTGTTATACTTCGTATAATAAATATATATATAAATATTGTTTTACATAAATATAATAAATATTTCAATGCGATTGAAACGATAATACTGTTCACACCATTTTAATTTTTACTATTCTATTATATATTTATATCATTTTCACTCTAAACATTCAGAAACTAAAAGTAATGCTTTTTTTCTCTAATATTGACATGAGGAAGTTCAAACACAATATATTTTTTCTAATACTTTTTTTAATTGAAATGTCCTCGACGATATAAACACTGATTCAATCGACGTAAATTCAAATCGAGAAAAATTCTTTTTGGATCGATTAAATCATTTAAAATACGATTTATTTATATATGTTGATGAAAATAATAGATTTCGAAAATAACAGATTTCTAAAATAATAGATTTGTCGAAGAAAACTTTGACAAGTTGTTGTATTAATGGAACTTTGTTGTATTAATTGATTTCGATTCGTTACAATAGAATTTCCATTCTCAGTCTCTCTCACTTTTAGTTTTTATAATGGTACATGAAAATCTTCATCTCCTAATCTTATATATTACTGTTAAATTATTCTAAATTATGTTAATATTGTATTTAATTTTATTATACACTATACAACTTTACACTCACATCCGTTCTTGAGGTTTATCGTTTGCAGAGTTTATATCCCGCGATTTGTAGAGGGTTTAGGAGATCGTTTATCTTATTAAAGTCAGAACGAGAGTGAGGCTGATCGAAAATGTCCTTAAGATGAGCTTTCCTCCCACTCCCCCGTGCTGCATCGCTGCTGGATGTTCACCTACAGTGAAAGCGAGAAAATATTGATCAAATTAAAATTCTTTTCACACCATAAAATTCAAATTCATCTCGCAAATCAAATTTAGCTCCAAATCTTATTTTACCTTCCTTTTTGTCAGAAATTAAGTTATCAAACTCGACTTTTAACTTGGACTTTACAAAAATTAAGTACTTTCACAATTTCAGTTTTCTTGATAATTTGCATTTAAAACTTTAACTGCAAAGTTTTTTTAATGGAGAATAAAATGAATCTTGGAAGAAAAATTTCACTACAAATTTGATTAGATAAATTTTGCGTTTTATTGCAAGTGGAGAAAATTTTGGTTATAAAGATTTTAAAAGTGTTTACAAGAGTTTTTCATCTGACTCTACAAATAGTCAATTATTTTATAGAAATCAGAATTCGATTTGGTTTCCGATTCAAACTTGATTATGTAAACTTAGCTTTCGATATAAATTGAGTTACAAATTCGCATTTAGTTTGACATTCAATATTCTTGTCACAATTTTTAGTTAGGTAGATTCATTTTCTTAAATTTTGAAATCATGGGACATTTATTGAATTAATTTATTGAATTTATTGAATGCGGTATGAACGTTTTTTAATAACCATCAAAAGGGTGTTATTTTTTATTGAACAATTTTTTATTTTTTATTAAATTATTTTTTATTTTTTATTAAACAATTTTTTATTTTTTATTAAACAACTTTTTATTTTTTATTAAATAATTTTTTATTTTTTATTAAACAATAAATGTTTTAGTAATGATTCTTTAAGTTTTCAAAAATTTAGGTGAATGGATTTTTGAATAGAATCGAAAATAGTGCAACTGCAATGATTTGAAATCAGTTGAAAACTATAATATAACTATAACTATAATATATAGTTGAAAACTATACATTAATTTTATAATATATTTTTGATTATAAACATCCAGTTTTTATTTGACAAAATCAGAAAGAAAAAAGATTCTACAGAAATTGAAGCGGAAAAAGGTACAAAAGTTCTGCAAAAATTTCTATAAGACAAGAAAATGTTTATAAATAAAAACATTTATGTATATTTAGATATGTAAGAAAAAGTAAAATAAAATTAATAAATCATAGAAAAAGTGTTGAATAATAAATCTAAAATATTGAATAGTAAATCAAAAAATATTGAATAGTAAATCAAAAATAATGAATAGTAAATCAAAAATAAGGAATAGTAAATCAAAAATATTGAATAGTAAATCAAAAATAATGAAAAGTAAATCAAAAATAATGAATAGTAAATAAAAATAATGAATAGTAAATAAATAAAAGAACTATTTAAAAAACTTATTTGAATGGAAAATAATTAAATGATAGAGACGCCATTAAAAAGTTGAAAGTTGTTGAGTGTCGAGAGGTGCAATTTGATGCTTTTGAGACTAAAAAGAGCTGGCATGAAATTGAAAGATCCTTAAAAGAAATAGGTTAGCACAAAGGCGTTGTAAAATACAAGCATCAAGTAAAGAGACGCAATGATTAGTTGTAAAATAAAATATCTAATTAAAGCCTGGGCTTTTTAATGGAATCCTTTTCATTTTGCCTGGAGATTATTTAAATTATGTGATTTTCTTTAATGAAGGTGTTCTTTGAAGTTTTCAACACATAGATCAACAGTCTTTGAAAATCCTTACCGTTTAATACGTGTACAATGACACTTGCAGGTGCAGCTTTACTCGAGACGCAAGTGTAATTACCACTGTCATTGAGAGAAGCACGCGTTATCAGCAACTTGCTTGTCGTTCCACCTTTGGCCTTCTCCGTTTCTAACGATACTCCACCTCTGAAGCAAATTATTTTACAAAAATTACAGACACGAAACATCAAATAATCACAAATCTCCTTCTCTCTCTCTCAAGTAATTTTTTTGTGTAAAATCTAAATTACTTGCTTTACACAATTTTATTTGTGTAAAATCAAAATTACTTGCTTTACACAATTTTATTTGTGTAAAATCAAAATTACTTGCTTTACACAATTTTATTTGTGTAAAATCAAAATATCAGCTTTACAAAAATAGAACTTTTTATTTCAAGACTATTTCATTTTTATTCAAGTATTTATTTATTTTTGAACACATTGTAATTTGAAAATTGATCTAGGGAATTGAAAAAAATGAATGAAATTAATCAAATTGAATAGCCGCATTATCATAAATTTTATTTAACAACACACTTATTTTTGGAATTTCTCCTTTATATTTGTTAACTTTCACAGAATTTCGACACGTCAAGTTCTGTGATAATTTCTATGTTTATTTTTAAATCAATTTTTTATATTTTTTGCATGTAATTTCATTTTCCATACTCATGGACTCGTTTTCTGTCATTTCGACATTTTGATAAGTTAATTAATCATACATCTTGATTTATTAATTTGATTAGTTGAAAACATAACGAACCGAAATGCCATATTTAATTAGCTTCATCAGAATTAGTTACTGATTTTAGAAACAAATGTACGTATTTCATGCTGCTGTTTATTACTTAACAATTCTAATTTAAGTTAATTTATTGATAACGCAATGGTTCTCTCGGGTTTAATAATGATGACGAATAAGGTGAAAGTTTATTTGAAATGTAAAGCATCCAGTTACTGTTGAACAATTATTAATAATAATCCTGTAGCAATTAGAATTGAAGATTTAATTACAAAATTTTAGAATTTTTATCAAACATTTACAATTTTGTTCACAACAGCGATTATAATAGAATTGATTAAATAATTGAGACTTTGTAATTCAAAATTCCAATTAATAATAATTCAAGAGTTAATTAAGAGTTAATTCAAGAGTTGATTCAAGAGTTAATTCAAGAGTTAATTAAGAGTTAATTCAAGAGTTGATTCAAGAGTTAATTAAGAGTTAATTCAAGAGTTAATTCGAGAGTTAATTCAAGAGTTAATTAAAAAGTTATTTCTAGAGTTAATTCAAGAGTTATTTCAAGAGTTAATTTAAGAATGAAAAATAATTCAATAATAATAAAAAACTAGTCCTTATAACCCAAGAGACAACAATAAAATGTGATTCTCAATAAACCAAATTACATCTTTATTTTAAATAGAAACTTTCACGTCATTCAGTTGTTTTAAAATTATTCTTGAAACAATACTGTGACGTGGAAGTTTTCAAGAAGCCTGATGAATAGAGTTTTTAAGTACCTAGTTCGAAAACGAGTGCATGCACTGGGAAACTTTTTTCGGTGCCAATCAAGAACTTCCAACTCCACTCCACATTTAGAAACTTTGTTGAAAAACAAATTCTGCAGTAGAGAGTACAGAATCCAAAATTAAGTAAATATTTGAATACAATCGTATCTTCTTGAAAATTATAATTTTGTTTCAAATTTTATTTCATTATTTTTTGTTTATCTAAATTCCAATGGGCGATAAGTATTGCTCTTTTTTAAATCCAATTAACAATCGCGCTTCGATACAAAATAATAACAAGAGAGTCAAATTGTATTTTTGAAAGCTCTAACGAACCCTTTGGATTTCAGCTTTTATTTATTTAATTGGATAATTTCAAACTGAAATTATTTATTCGTTTATAATTAGTCATATGTTTAATTTCGATTTTGGAATATTAATTCAATTTTTGTTGATGAAAATATTAATATTTTAATATTAATAAAAATATTAATTAAAATATTAATATTTTAATATTAATATTAAATTAATATTAAATCAATATTAAATTAATATAAAATATTAAAATATTAATATTTTTCAGGCTACAAATTTTGATTAAAATTTTGTGTTACCTTGGACTATCAAAGTCAATAATTAATCCAGCGTGGTACCACGTAACGTTGCTTGGGGAAATGTCTTGTGCATTTACAATGCAAGTCAAACTTATTGTACTCCCTTTTTTTACGAAAACTTCCTCGGGGCCCAAAATTTTAGCTTGTACGTCTAATAAAAGAAAATGTGAAACATTCTGTTTAAAATTTAATTCTATTTATTTTCGAGGTTTAAAAATTTACACAACTTCGACTCAAAAATTTACATTTGATGTGCGATAATTTACATTTATATTTTAAATGTTATTTATATTTATATTTTTTTAATTTACATTTATATTTTTAATTTGCATTTATATTTTTAATTTACATTTTTATTGACATTTTCATTGATAATTAAAATAATAATTGACTCGAAAACTACTGAAAATATGGAAAAAAGACAAAGAACTTTTCGTTCTGGTTTTTTGCGCTCCGTATGATGTGTTAAGATTTTTACCAGAGCCTGGTAAATACAGTTTTCTTAATTAATTGCTTCATTTTGTTAATTAAAAAAAAGAAAAAAAAGAAAAAAAAAGAAAAAAAGAGAAAAATTAAAAATAAAATTAAAAAGATGAAATAAATAGTTTATTTATTAAATTTTTGTCTCTTACCTAAAATTTTGAGATAAATAGCCTTGTGTATTTTGGGTTCTGTACTAAGCTGACACTCATATATGCCTTCATCCCTTGGTTGGACATTTTCTATTTGAAGATTCCAGATACTGGAATTTTCCTGTGATGGTGTGTAACTTACATTTGTAATGATTTTAAATCTTATATCACTAGTGTATGTAATGTACATTGATGTCAAGATCTGCAAATCTTTTTTTCTTATCCAAGATACCTGAATACAACAAAAAGTTGATCATTTTTTTTAAAGAATGAAGAAATTTTGTATTTGTTGAAAAAAGAATAAAAAGTAATATGGATAAACATAATTATATAATATAAATATAATATAAACACAATATACACATAATATAAACATAATGTGAACATAACATAAACAGAATATAAACATAATATGAACATAATATAAACATAATATAAACATAGTATGAACATAATATTAACATAATATAAATATAGTATAAACATAATATAAACATAATTATGTTTCTTGAAGATAAAATGAGCGATAATTGCAAAAAATTGAATTTATTTTTACAACGAGTGTTTTGAAAAAAATTGTTATGCTTACAGTTCGATTTCCCGGATCATCGAAATTACATAGAAGAGTTGTAATTTGACCCACGATTGCTATCACCTCCTTGACCAGATCCTGCGATTTTCGTACAATTTTTTCTTCATCTCCGTCTGCATTTTCTTCCTGACTTTCGTCAAAGTCGTCAGGTAAGCTTAGACCAGCTGGAATCAGCTTTCGTTATGTTCATAATATTCATTTCAATTTTAATAAAATATGCAAAGTTATTCACACGGGAAACCTAAATCTGTTTTAAATAATTATGCAAATGAAACTTGTTAAGGAAAGGATATTTAATCCAGAAAAGGAAAATAATTCTTCTGAAAATATTTGATGTATACCGAGAAAAGATAATAAATTCTATAATCAAACTCTACCTCAACTATAATAAAATGAATTTAATAATTTTAAAAGGATTTCAAAAATTCCATACCTACCCCTGTTGAATTTTAATTATCAGTAATAATTTCGTTTTATTCAATGCTTTTATTGAAAATATATTAATTACTCTGTGTAATTTTTTTACTAACTGTAATAAAAGGAATACATATTTTCAATTTGAAAATTTGCACACTTGTATCCATACTGAAATGAAAACTTGATTTAATTAATTAAAATGAAATTAAATATAGAGATGAAACATAAAGGTCTGTGTAAATATTTTATTGCATTGATTGATAAAACAGAAATAAATTAATAAAATAAATTCAGTTGATTTATGTTGTATATTTTGGTGAATTATAAATTTGTATTTTTATGCAAAATTATTATTTTTTTTTAGATGATCTTTTGGAGAATAATTTGGAAGTGGATCTTTTGGAACAATAATAGTTTCTACTATACTTCTTGGAAAACATGGACTGCAAAATTCAGGTAAGGATTTTATAAATTATATATATTATTAATATATATTTATAAAGCTATTTATATAATCATATATTTATAGTAATTGATCAATCACTGAAAGTTTGAAATCTTTGTTATTCAAACTTTTCAATTGTTCAATTATTCAAATTTTTCATTAATTAATTTTATTGTTGAATAGTTACGTTTTAAATAATAATTTAAATTACTCGTTTAAATCCAGACGACAAAACTATTTTTAAAGAAATATAAAGTAAATTAAATTATTGAATTGTTATTCTTGATCAATATTTTAATGATAATAATCGATGCCCATTTGGATCAATTATTTTAAAGTAAATTACGAAGCCAAAATTTTTAACAAACGTATACAGCCATATTTTGCTCGATCAAAAATAATTTTGATTTTACAATGAAGAAAAACATTATTTGTGGGCGATTAGAAGTTTAATGGTTTTTCTACCAGAAAGAGTAGTTTTAAATGAAAATTTCTAGGGATGCTTCATAAATTATTTAAAGAATTTTTCTAGGTGGGATGATCAAATATTTTTCCATGAACCTCCTCGTGAGTGAATACATAATAAAAAAGACCTCTTGCGTAAGATTTCTTGAAAACTGCTAAATTAAGTTCTGCGACTGAAAGTAATCTTGCATTTTATTAAAAAAAAATTATTTCTTGTGTTTTGTAAAATATTACAAATTTTAATTCAACAGGATAGAAACATTGCTTTAATTAGAGGAAACATTTTTATTAAACTTTAGAAACTTTTGTTCGAGTTCATTTCGAAACTCGATTGGAATTAATTTAAAAACTTTTATTCAAATTAACTTGGAAATTCTTTTTGAAATTAAATGGGAATCTTTGAAGGTTTTTTAAAAACTCTTTTATAACGTTGAAGTCTCTTATTAAAATTCGACCAGGAATTATTAAAGTGAAATAGTTTTTTTAAAATCCATTTTAAATTAGGAAAAACAGAAGAATCAAGTATATATGTAGCAAAAATGTGGTTTGTCAATGAAAAATCATATTGACTAAATGTATTTCAATAACAGTAAAATTAAATCCCGTGCATTAATATTTTGTGCTTAAAATAAAAATTTTTTAATTGAAATTGAAGTTTTTGATTGTTTTGAATTGTATTGATTGTTTTATTATAATCATTTTGAAAGCTTTTATTAAAATTATTTAGAAATTTTATTGAAATAATTTTGAAAGCTTTTATTGAAATAGTTTCGAAAGCTCTGATGAGAGTGATTTCAAAAACTTTTAATAAAATTATTTAAAAAAATTTTATTAACAAATAAAGTTCTTCCAAGACATTTTGCAAATTACAAATTCACAAGACATTTTTCACGATAATTAAATTTTGTTGTCGAAAGATATTAAAGTTTTTTTCGAAAGATATTAAAGTTTTTGTAAAAAATCCTTGAATCTATGTAGTTAATCTTTTTGAAAAATCAATAACAAGTTTCTTAATTAAAGGAAACATGCTTAACAGAATTTATGGTTTATTTTTTTAGCAATCAATAATAAATTTGGTTGTTTTATAAGCAGAAAAAATAGTAAATAAGGGTAGATTTAACCAGAATTCGAGTAATTTTGACAAGAGATTATACTGATTGGTTTTTTAAAACAATGTAACATTTTTAAAGAATGTTTAAATTCAGTGCTCGTTTTTCTTTAACATCCTGATTAAGATAGCGATTTTGTGGAGGACGAAAAATTGTTTAGAATTGTTTGACTGTCATACCTGTGATGTCATTGTCAAATGATGAATCTGCGCGTAACAGGTAAGAAATTCCAAGCAACACGAGGGCTATGCGGGGGAGAGATGCCATTTTACAAATGAATGCGATTCATCTTAATCTGCTGAGTTTACACCAGAAAAGAGAGAAATGCTCTGACTCCTTTTCTCGTATTTTTGCGCCGCGAAGGCGTCTCACAAATGAGTTTAACAACAGTGGGCGTTTGGGTGGACGATTTACAGCGTTATCGGTCACAATTAATATCTCGGCTAACGTCGAGCATCCTCCAGTAAGGAAGGTCCTTTATCTTTCGATCGTCGAGGGATTTGATATCGACCGCCATTAGCCCAAATCGTGGGTCACGAAGATCCGATTTCTCTCACTAAGAAAACCACTAAAATACCATCCATAATCGTAAAAGATATTGTGACACGTATAAGGGATTACCAAATCAAATTTTTTCCTGAAAGAAAAGTTCTCCTCTCGATTAATTAAATAATTGATTTTATAAAAATTCTATTTTTTTCTATTCTATTTATTTTCGATTCTACTTCTTTTCTATTCTATTTCCTTTTCTTTTCTGTTCTATTTCTTTTCTGTTCTACACTGCAAAAACAGATGTCTTGATTTAAGACGTTTAGGTGGTCATTTTTAAGACGTTTATTGCCGTTTTAAAATTTGGACCAATAAGGAAATATCTTAAGATATTTCCACCAATAAGGAATACACCCTAAACGTCTTAAAATGTCTGAACGTCTTAAAATAAGTCACCTTTTTTTGTAGTGTATTTTTTTCTGATCTATTTCTTTTCTTCTCTATTTCTTTTCTGTTCTATTTCTTTTCTTTATAAAAAAAGAATTCTTCTTTTATTAACTTTGGATATAGTTGTTTACTAATTTTCTTTGCTTTTAATTAAGCTTTTTTATTTATTTTGTTTTTTAGTTTGTTTTTCTGATTTCTTTGGTTTTATGATTAAGTGATAAAATGTTGAGGATGATTAGTCTCGGATTCATACACTAAAAAAAACATTTGACAAAGGATTACTTTACTTATTCATTAAATACTATTCTATACTATTTTATACTATACTATTTTTAAATCCAACTCAATTTTTGCTTCCTCATAGGAAAGTATTGTGATGGTGACGATTTTTATACAATGCTATTAATGTATCGTTTATTTAAGTCAAGTAAATTCTTTTGTTATTTTTGAATTTGGATCCTCTTGAACAGATTCAAATTTAAATGCGCTTCACTTTAAAGGCTTCGAAAATTTGAAGAGTTTTTAATTAAATGATCCATTCATCAAAGCCGTTAAATTTGAAAATGTTCAACTTACAATGCTTTGATAGTAATTTTTTAAATATCGACAATTTCAAGTATGGAAATATGCTTCAAAATTGGAATAGAATTAATTTTCAATGCATTCCTTGTTTCAATGCTTTTAAATTGAAATGCAATTTTCAACGCTTCAAAATTAAAACCTATTAAATTTAAAAAAATTCCAAATATGTTGTTTTCCAAATTTTTCTATTAAAGAAGTAACAAAAGCACCTTTACAAAAATAGAATGCTTCTAATGTGAGGTAGTATACATTAATTAAAGAAACTATTAAGTCCATTTTTAGGCCATTAGGCTTAAATAAATAAACATTAATGGAACTAATGCTTCTATAATTCAGAACACGTTTAAATTTCGAAAAAGTCCAAATTGAAACGGTTTCAAAAATAAAACGCTTTCAAAATTGAAACGGTTTCAAAAATAAAACGCTTTCAAAATTGAAACGCTTTCAAAAATAAAACGCTTTCAAAAATAAAACGCTTTCAAAATTGAAACGCTTTCAAAAATAAAACGCTTTCAAAATTGAAACACTTTTACAAATAAAAGCGCTTTCAAAAATGAAACGCTTCCAGACTATTTAAACTTTAAATCTTAAAATCCAAAAGAATCGAAGCGATTTTTTTATTAAAATAAGTTTCAAATTTCAGTGCTTCAAAAATTTGAAAGGTATTTAACATTCTACGCTTGTACATTGCAAAGAATTCAAATTTTAATTTTTCTAGAATGAAATTTTGCCATTGAAGAAAATTCTTCAGAGAATTTGAAATTTTAATTAAATTTACTATCTGATTTAGTAAAATAAGCTAGAAACGATTTTTTCACAAATGAAATTTAATTCAATTTTATTTGCATTTAATAAGTCTATACTTATATAAGATCGTTGATTTTTTGCAATACATTTTCTAACATGAGTTGGAAATTTTTTAATTAAAGGGCTAATTTAAAAATTCCGTGAAAATACTTCATTTTCCGATAAACGTTATAGGTAAATTCTAATTTGAAGTATTTTAGACTCCATTATATACGTTGATGAAATTTGTATTGGAATTCTCTCTAAAAATGTTAATAAAGTTAGGAAACTAATTGAATGTCAACATATCGATGAAATTTTCGAAAATTAACGAAATTAGAAGCTGACATATATTTAAGTTATTAATAATTTAATTCTAAAGTGATTAAATTTCATCAAAAGTTATCAAACTGAATTACTGAAAGCGAAGTTATCAAATTAACTTGGTACGATAATTTCCAATCTCTTTGGTTACTTTTTACATTATATTTAATGCATATGTAAAATGTTAAAATGTTAAACTTTTAAAGTTTCTTTTTTTAATTTTGTTTTTAGTTTTTCACATATTTTATTCTACCTCTTTTAAGTTCATTTGTAGTTTTATTTATGTGTTTTCTATTGTTTTTTTAATGTTCAGTTTTTATTTGAATTACATATTGTTTAATTCATTGTCTTTTCAAATTTTCATTATATTGTATTATTTAATTCTTTTATCATTTTCATGTTTATTAGCTTCTTATTTCCTGGTTAGTTTTTAGTTTCATTTAGTTTCATTTAGTTTCATTTAGTTTCATTCAGTTTCATTTAGTTTCATTTAGTTTCATTTAGTTTCCCTTTCTTATTTTTCATTTTCATTTTTTCAAAATTAACTTCCACTTTACTGCTCTTTTGATTTAAGTTTTCTTAAATTTTCTTTTCTCATTAAAGTTTCTTTCACTTTTCCTGTCTTTCTTGATTTCTCTTTAATTCTGTTCTGCTTTCTGTTCTAATACATTTTGCTTTTCTTTCTACGAATAATTTATAGCTTAAATTAATTTCTGAAATTTAAAAACAACCAACACTATCCTAACAAGTTGATAATTAATTTCCACAGTAATCTTGCGGATTATAACCGCCAACAAAAACACAGTTATTTCGATAAACTCGAGAACATGACAATTAATCCGAGCTGGACCGTTTTTTGAATCAACGCGCTCCGTTAGCTTTCCGGACACTAAGTTGAATTTTCGCAATGAAGAAACTATCTCAGAATTTGCGTTTGCGCTCAAACTGCCGTCCTATTCTGGCCCTCTAGATGTTTCGCTTCCTGTTTTTACAAGCATCTGTGATTTTATCATCCGAGAAAATAATCCTCTAAATTTCAATTCTGATTTCAGGGACTTTCATCGAAAGTGTACTTTAATTATTAATTAGTCAATTAGTCCTTTAATTATAGTCAATTATAATCATTCTTTCACTCCATTTACTTAAATTTTCTTCCTTCTGGTCGATAATGTAGAACTCGAAACATCCCTTGTATGAGGGATGCAAATACATTTTCCTGTGGTAACATTTTTTTATCAACCGTCAATTTTGCTTGCTCATAGGGAAGCATTTTTTCTTTATCTTTCGGGATTCTTTTTACCATTAATTTGGTTGTGGATGATAATGTTTGTAGTTTTTCTCATAGAGCAGAACCCGAGATTTCTAATCGTTCGTTTTACGCTGCTTTTAGGATAATAATAATAGAAAAGTAGGCTATAAGTATTGTATTATTGAAATAGTAATGATAATCGAAAAAATAATCATTCTTTTGAAAAAGTTCAATGAAGAATGAATCTCTCTAAAGTGATTCTATGAAACTCGTGCGACTTTCTTTAAATAGGAAATGCTTATGGAATTTTATTCATATTCTATCTTTGTATACAAAGAATTTACAAATAATACAAATATATATATTTGTATATAAACTTTTGTATAGAATCATTTTATAGATCACTTACATTTTGGACCATCTAAATTTTGGACCATCTAAATTTTGGACCATTTTGAAAGAATCTAAATTGATTAGTAGTAGATTGTACTTTATTGTAGTAGATTAACTTGAATTTTAAAACACGTCTGACCAAAACGGGTTTGTACTACTTAGGTGTTCTAAATTGCATTAGCTAAAAATGCAAATAGTAAATATTTCTATATTAAGTAAATATTTTTAATGGATAATGAATATTTTAATGGATTAATTATTTCAAATTTGTAAACAAAATTAAGAGCTGCACAAAAGTTATAAAAGAAAAGTCCTATGAATTATTGTTTTATTACTTTTATCACTAAAACTGAATTGAACCCTCATAAATTCCACCAAATGATTTTTCTAAATATGACTTTTTACAGTAACGTTTACCCTCTTTCCAGAACTTTTCTCTTTCAAGAACGTTATTTAAATAGATTGAAGAAATTATTTTTTAAATCGTTTTTTGACAAAAAAGTGTTTAAAATAAGTAGAGAAAGTGCGATATAGTCAGACGAAAGCATGCTCTGTGAATTACAATTCTTATAACTAGAATGTTAATTCTAGTTAACTTTAACTTAGATTGTTAATTAGAAATTATAATTCTATTTTAATTGTACAGTAAGATTATATTGTGCTACAAAAGTTTTATAGAATTTGTTATAACTAGAAAAATAAATAGTTCAATTGCTTAATAAACAATCACTTCATAAGTTTTAAAGAATTTGTTATAACTAGAAAAATAAATAGTTCAATTGTTTAATAAACAATCACTTCATAACTCAGAAAATGTCAATTTCACTATAGTTTTTATTTAAAAAAAGAAAAGATTACAACCCAAGTAGAAAAGAAGTTTCATAATTGTTCTTTCACACAAATATTTTGTGTTTCTCTTAAAACAAAATTTCAATTGCACTTTTGCAAAAAAAAAAAAAACATCAAACAGTTCAAAAAGAAGCGTATTATTTTAATTGAAGAGAAATAACTTGAACTGAAAAAAATAAGAAAGAAGATAGAAAGAAAGATAGAAAGAAAGAAAGAAAGATAGAAAGAAAGAAAGATAGAAAGAAAGATAGAAAGAAAGATAGAAAGAAAGATAGAAAGAAAGAAAGAAAGATAGAAAGAAATAACTTGACTTGAAGAGCAACATTTTGTTAAATAACTATACAAATGGAAAATAAATTAAAAATGAGTTTTGCTTGAAAAAAGATGAAATGAAAAATTAATTAATTGTGTGATAATTAGTGATGTAATAATTTCCTGCGCTTCTGCGAGGAACAATTGTGAACAAGTAGTAAGAGTCGGCGTAAGGTCGGACGGTTGGTGGCGGGAACGATAAAAGGGAGATCTCTAGAGAAACGGAGCACAGTTGCATGCCGACACCACGATATAACGTGTCGGGATCGGGATAATCCCGAATGCACCCGATTTTCACCCCCCACATTAGTTTCTTCAATTCGTGCGCAACAGTTATGTATTTGCTCTCATTCATCTGAATTTTGTGACGCGTGCGGTGAGTAAATCATCGCCTCTTTTTCTTTGCTATTTCAACAATCATTTCTGCTATTTAGCAACAATTTTCCTTCTTAATTATCTCTAAATTTAACTCGTTACTTTCTCGTTACTTTAACTCTGTTACTTTTGTTTAATTGGAGAGCGTAAATATTTTATAAATAAGGCATCGTTTTTGACCGATTCTTGTAGAAAAAAATTATATTGATTATATTATTATTAAAATTATAATAATTGTATTATTATTAAAATTATAATAATTGTATTATTATTAAAATTATAATAATTGTATTATTATTAAAATTATAATCATTGTATTATTATTAAAATTATAATAATTATATTATTATTAAAATTATATTCAAATTATACTAAATTCTTCAGTAGATTATCCACAATCTGTTTAGAAAAGTTTGCTAATTTGTTTTGTGAAGTTTACTAGTCTATTTAATAAATTAGTTTGCTCTTTCGTTTAGTAAAGTTTACCGTTTCAAAAGTGGCTATTTTAAATGTAGGTATTGTAAATTGGCAGCTTAAATTTGAAAATTGCGTTGTATTTTGTAATATGGTTCGTAACAAGATAATTGACGAAATGATTGACTAATTACATAGTTCATTTATATTTAATTTAATTAAAGTTTTATAGTTACAGTCATTAAATTCTTTTGAAAATGAAAAATAATTAGTTAGTCGAATGTGCTAAGAATTTTGTTCAGTGATGTTGAAAAATACTCAAACTCTCTAAAAAAGGGACATTGAAGTTCATTAAGTAAGTAATTAGTAATTAATTAAAAAGTAGTTTTCACGCTCAATATTACGAAAATGATTATTTATTGAATGAACTTGAAAAGTAAACTATTTCATTCAATTATTTTTTATTATTTATTATTATTTATTAAATTAATAATAGATAATCACAAATACACGATTATTTGAATAACGTGTATTGAATAACGTGTATTGAATAACGAAAAGCAAGTACAACAAAAAGAACTTAAAAGCAAGTACAATAATAGTGTAAAAAATAAAATAATGAAAATACTAAATAGTAATAATTAAACTCGTTTTTAAATAATGGTATGGTAATAAAAAATAATTGAATGCTACATTAACAAAAATGACCAAAATGAGTAATTTAATTTTTTTATTTAATTTATTTAATTATTATTCAAAATTATACACAAAAATAGCAATGTTTTGTAAACAAATTCAAAATTTCAAAAATACAAAAATAGTACCTATGTAGTAATTGAAAAATTTTGAAATAATTGTGCAAACTATCTTAAAAGTCAATTTTGATATATCTTTAGACACGCATTATCGATAACAAAACGATTTTTTTGTTTATCGTAAGAAATCTATTTTCACAATTTTATTTTAATATCATTTTGATGTCCAAGAAACGTAAAATGTCATAAAATTAAAATAACAGCACAATAAAGTGATACCAAAATTATATTTAAAAAATGCGTTTTGGCATGCGTGTTAACAATTTTTTTTTGTAAATGTAGAGATAGCGCGTTGGCTTTAATATTAATTATCGCAGTAATGCTGTAAATTTACTCATGCGGTATAATAAACTTTTGGGGGACTATGAAACTCTCGAGTTGGCATGATTACGTTGGAGATGGTGTGGTATTTAGTGTTATAGGGTTTAAACTTGTGTAGCAAAATACGTGTGCGATGTTCTGCGCCTTGTGCTTTGGACTGTGGATAGTCGTGTTAAATGGTTTGAAAGCTAATAGACTCGAAAATTAAGGAATATCTCGGCAACTTGAAGGACCTAACACTCGCTGGGAAATCGCCCCAGAAAAACACCAGATATTCCATGAGTTTCCTTATGACAAGTTTTTTTACTCGAGATCAACGAATAGCCACTTTTAGATTAAAATTGCAGTATGTAATTTTTTGTGTTCTTTACAATCACGTTTTTATTCAATGTTTATAATAAACCTTAAAACTAAGAAATAAAAATATTAAACTTTCGTGAAAATTTTAAATAATTAAATACTTTTTTGAGCATTTAACTTTGAAAGTCAACATTTTAAGATTGTAATTAAATATTGAATTCTGCTTATCATTCAAATATTGTAATTAAACGTTTAGTTTTAAAATTATGTTTTAAAATTATGTTCAAAGATTATACTTGAAAAATAGAATTGTTATGAGATCATAATTAAGCAGTAAATCCCAAGCATTATCATTATTTATGGCTTTAATTTAAATATTCGGTGAATTTATATTTTTAACTTAAAAATTAACTTAAAAGACACTGAAAAAGAGAAGTATTGTTTTCAGCCCATTTTTGGCTGGAACCGTTTACATAAGTGTCAATTTGGACTGATTTTAAGACCAAAAATGACTTAGTCTTGTTTTAAGCCACAATATTAACTGATTGTGTAAACGGTTTAAGACTTTCTTTTTTCTGTGCAGTTAAAACATATTTTTAAATTTCAATTTACAATCAGTGAATCGATATTTTTAACTTAAAACAGTTAATACATATTTTTAAGTTTCAATTTACAATCAGTGAATTTATATTTTCAAATTTCAATTTACAACCAGTAAAATAGTAATGATTTATTATTTCTTTTTAACGTCAAATGAAATAGATGATTGGAGTACTACATATTTCGAAATGTAGGACATTAGTGGCGTGAAAGAAATTATTTAAAACTCGGAGCAATATATACGTGATCTTTTAAATAAAATGTGTAATATATTGATTTTAGTTTATACTAAAGTTTCTATTTGTTGAACTCTTGTATTTCACGGTATTTGACATCATTGGGTTCATGTCAGAGAGACAAGTTAAACTGAACAAATCGACAATATCACCCTCTTTTGTGGTACTCTTCCATCTTTTACCAGCATTCCTTGCATCGCATTCATACACTGAATATTCTCCTGGTAAATTACATGAATTCCTTTCAAACTTGAAGAACCCAAAGTAATATCATTTTATATGACAAATAACAAACATTAAATAATAATAACATTTTTTCGCATTAGTTTCAAAATTTAATTCAATTCTCCAAATTCTTCAAATAAATCATCTTTCTGTATATATACAGAAAGATAGTGAATATATATACTATTGAATATATACTATTGAATATATACTATTGAATATATACTATTGAATATATACTATTGAATATATACTATTGAATATATATATTCAAGTTACACAATCTTTTAGTTACCCTAGAAACATTATTTCAGTTTTATTTAATTGTTGAAAATAATTTTTAGACGAATTTGAATTATTATATATTTTTTCGAAAACTTGTTTTCAATGTATTTGTATTCAATTGGATTTAATTTTAATTTAGATTTAATTTAGTAGTGTAACTTTAGAAAAAGGGGAGAAAATCGAGGATAAAATATTTTAGTGTTGACAGAATGAGATAGTGCAGATTAGGAAAATGACTGGCAGCGAAATAATTAACAGATTCAGCTTCCGGCACTTATTGAAACAACGGTAACACACGGGCAATAAACATGCCAAACCGTGCAATTGACTGATGATCTTCATTATGGTTGGTAGCTTCTAGTTAGCAACTGTTCATCCCGAAACTAATGAATTTCCTACAAAATCATTTTTTTCTACAAAATTTCTTACAAAATTATTTTTTTCTACAAAATTTCCTACAAAATTATTTTTTTCTACAAAATTTCTTACAAAATTATTTTTTCCTACAAAATTTTACTCCTATCTTTCCAGCCTTATTATAATTTTTATCTCTTCTTTTATTATTTATTTTTGTTAACTTTGATATATTAGTATTTGATAGATACACTTTTTAATCTTTTTTCTATACTATTTATATTGCTTTCTCTTCATACGCAAATTATATAGATGTGACGAATTTTGTTCACAGTAAACTTGAGAAATAAATCTGTAAATCTTTTCTAAACACACTTTAGCATTCATTTTTCTCATAATCGTAAATTTAATGGCATTATAAGAAAAATTCATATACCATTATTCAAGACTTTCGTGCAATGACAAATGATCTAAAAAACTTCATTTCTTTACAAGCTGCATTATATCATTGAATTATGGTCCACAATAAATTAAAATACTCTTAATCCATGGAAATAGGTTTTTTTACATTTTCTACCACTTCTAAATTATTGCTCTTTAAATTATATTTCATTAAATTTATTAAATTTATTATTATTATTATTATTATTATTATTCATTATACATATATGTAATTTACTTTTATAATTTATAATCTTAATTTATTTAATATAAGTTGATTCTATCACTCGGTGGGTATTTAAGAAGTTTAATGAATTTGAATTTTGTTGCGCGAATATTCGATTAATGCAAAATATTCTCGGTGCTTTGTTGAAGGGAAAATATTTTGAATAACTTTCAGTAGACAAAAATTCTGAACACGCTTTTTTTCTCTCAGTTCTGGAGGCCAGTTGGTTGGTAGTAGGAAACAAACAAATCAAAAGGATTGACTGAGGGTTTGATTGAAAGGATGAGAAACACTAATACACGGGTTGGTGTAATGTGTGTAAGATTATTTACGCACAGGCACGCTTTTGTGTAGGAATGGGCAGCAAAGTGCAACAAAACAGCAGTAGGTTCTCTCTGGTTTCTGGGCCCCGGGGCGTAACTTAATGAGCTTCCTGTGTTGGTTCCGTTTTCAACCACCCCTTTCGCCACTGCCACCCCCAAAGTCGTACACCGCGACGAAATCCCATGCACTCCATATTTGCACCGGTGCGCCTCGTAAATCCTTACAACGCTCCAGACGATGTTTACTCAGAATAAATTAAAATGTTTTCGACCAAAAGATTTCCAATCCCTTTCTTCCAATCGTCCTCGGAATCACCCCAATAAAACTCTTATTTTACATTCCTTATTTCTTGAAATTACAAAAAGACTTACAACACTCAAGTCAACTTTCTTTCAAAGTTACCATTATTCTGTATATTACCATTATTAGTTACCATTATTCTGTTTTAAAATGTGCATTTTTTTCACTTTTCTTTAAATTTGAATATGTTCCTGAAAATATTTTTGCATTTTTTTTTATTTATTTGAAACAGGACTAAAAAACACGCAAAATAAGGTACCTTTGGAACACTACACTTTCTTGGAACAATTAGAATTTTTGAAAAACGTGAATTTTTTTCACTATTTTTTAAAAATTCAGTATGTTCCTGAAAATTTTTTTGCATTTTCTTTTATTTATTTGAATTGGCACTAAAAAACACGCAAAATAAGGTACCTTTAGAACACTACACTTTCTGGGAACAATTAGAATTTTTGAAAAACGTGAAATTTTTACACTACTTTTTTAAAATTGAATATGTTCCTGAAAATTTTTTTGCATTTTCTTTTTTTAATTAGATTCGGCACTAAATAACACGCAAAATAAGGTACTTTTGGAACACTACACTTTCTTGGAACAATTAGAATTTATGAAAAACGTGAATTTTTTTCACTATTTTTTAAAAATTCAGTATGTTCCTGAAAATTTTTTTGCATTTTCTTTTATTTAAAATTGAATATGTTACTGAAAATTTTTTTGCATTTTCTTTTTTTAATTAAATTCGGCACTAAATAACACGCAAAATAAAGGACCTTTGGAACACTACACTTTCTTGGAACAATTAAAATTTTTGAAAAATGTGAATTTTTTTCACTATTTTTTAAAAACTGAATATGTTCCTGAAAATTTTTTTGCATTTTCTTTTATTTATTTGAATTGGTACTAAAAAACACGCAAAATAAGGTACCTTTGGAACACTACACTTTCTTGGAACAATTAGAATTTTTGAAAAACGTGAAATTTTTACACTATTTTTTTAAAATTTTTTTGCATTTTCTTTTTTTAATTAGATTCGGCACTAAATAACACGCAAAATAAAGGTCCTTTGGAACACTACACTTTCTTGGAACTATTAGATTGTTTATGTGTTGTCTGTTGTGAATGTGGTCAGAAAATTTTTTCGCATTCTTTTTTATGTTATTCTATATGGTATATAAAATCATGACTTTTAATTTATATTATGATGATACACTTACGGGATTTACACTTTTTTGAACCATTTTGAATTCCTTTATGAGGAGGCAAGAAAATTAAAAATATAATGCGAACTTGTTTGTTGATGATATGGCAAAGAGATTAAATTGGTTTGCTAACCAAAGTTTTTAGCTATGGAGAAATAGAGGAGCATTAAATTTGAATCTGGTGCTATTATAATTTGACGTGGTGGAAGGAGAGGAGTCTGTGTAGAGGTGGTATCATTAAACTGCACGTTTTCATCTTCTATTCTACTTCTAATTCCATAAGAGCTTGCTTCAACGATGACTGTATTACTGTGGGATCAGCGACTTCACTCTGAATGCGCAAAATACTTTTCGCCACATTCACCAATGAGGATTTTCCAAGGGCTCGTCTCTGTGCCAACTTCTAAGCCGATTTACAAATGTACCCTCTTTTTTCATCAAATGACCCCGTTTTTTATAACAGCCACATTTCTTGTTCGTTCTCATTTACCGATTTTGCTAAAAGAATTGATTTGAAAACCATTTGTAAGCAAATTGAGAATATGATTTTGGATTTTGGTTTATTATTTGTTAAAGGTGGATTTATTTTTGATTTTAGTTTATTATTTGTTATAGAAGAATTTATTTTTGATTTTGGTTTATTATTTGTTAAAGGAGAATTTATTTTTGATTTTGGTTCATTATTTATTAAAAGAGAAAGAATATTAGTTTCATTTGCTTTCTCAATTTTGTTAATTTTTGACAATGACTCAGTAATATTCGGAACGAGATGTAATTTTCTAATCTCGAGGGATAAAGATAATTGTATGAAACTTTTCTTATCTGAGAAAAAATTAAATTTCTTGGGAGTTTGATATTAATTATCCCAATATCTGAGATTTGCAAGGGAACGCCGTCGCTCTTGCCAACATACCGTCTATAAACTCGTTGTTTTCGTCGAATAAGTTTGCAAACTATCCTGATTCACCAACTACAGCCGATCCTAGTACTCGAAGAATCTTACTGCACGTACGAGAGGAATCTGTAGCTTCCCAAGATTCAACTTGGGGAGTCCGCTTTTGGGTCGAATCTCGACTCTTGGATAATCTGCAAGTAATACAATAGATGCTGTTAATTCAGAGGAAACTGACATATAGGGTTGCACTTTAGCATAACGATCTACTGAATTAAATGACACCAACTGTAATTAATACCCGCAGCTCATACAATATTCTCGAGAATTTTTATTTTTTTGAAACGATTCGAATCTTTACAAAAATATTGCAATTCAATATTATATTTATTGATAATTTGAGGCCTCGATAATTTTATACATCTATCTGATAAAATGGGACCGAAATCATATAAGAATTATATAATCATATTATATAATTTAAACTACTATTTTATCATATTTTTGTAAAGTGGGATATTTTTCCAAAGTTAAAGAATATTATTTTGCAAAGCAAGAAAAAATTATTTTGCAAAGCAAGAATAATTTGAAAGCAACTGAAATGGTATAACTTTTCTAAAGTGAAAAACATTTTTAAAAATATCGCTGGATATTGCACAAGACGCAATATAGCGAACTCGCAACGAATAAGCTCTTGTTACGGAATATTCGTTGCACGTGGAATCTTACCATGTTAGAATTTCAAGGAAAGCAGCGGTTAGCGGACGTTGCAAAAATTTCCATACTGAGACAAAACGCTCTTCTATTTTCATAACCGTACCCAATTGATTTCGAGCTGATCCAAAACGTATGATAAAAGGTTAAACGAATTAATAATAAACGAAACGATAAAATGAATTTTATCGACTAAAATTAAATCGACTAATGTAAAATTTAAATTCTAACTTTTAATCTAAAATTATAAAATGCGCAAAATTTCATATATAAAATTATTATTTTAATATAAAATAAGTTTTCTAAATACTAGGCGTTTTACTTATTGCTATAACACTCGAGTTTTATGCAATAAAAATGAAAAGCCAGGGAAACAATCTCAAGTTATTTTTCGTGAAAAAAGAGCAATCTCATTTCCGTTTTACAGTATAGATCTCTTGGAATTTCTGCCTTAATCCGTTCTGATTCCAGTTGTAAGTGAAAAAGTCTGGTATTGACAAACTTGATGAAATGAACGGATAGGTGATACCGAAAGAGTGACTCTTCTCTCTTCTCTTTTATTCCTTGCATTGTGAGGCAAGAAATCCAGAGAATCCCGACTTAACTGACCCGCTCGACGTCAAGGATCCAGATTCACATTCTTTCCTTCCTGCTTTCTGCTCTGGCTTCCCAACCTCATCTTCTCGCCCTTATCTTCTCTGCCCCTAAAACCCCTTACGCTTACTTATGTACTTACTTAAGCACTTGCTCGAGTTTCCTTTCTCCCCTGAGATTCCTCTTCAACTTAAGCCTGACTTCTGCCAAGTACCTTTAGGCTTGAAGAATTCTAAAAATTCAATTCAGTCGTATCTCTCATTTCCTTTAATCTCGTTACCAACTTTCATTATATCTTCAATTGTGACAAATCGCTCAAAAAATCACCTTTTATTGAAAGCTCAGAAGAGATAAATGGGATTTTTAACGGAAAACTGCAACTTATTTGTTATTGTCACACTGACAAAAATACCTGGTACCCGTGTCCCAAGCGGAACAAAAAAAAATGTTTAAATTAATTGAATTTATTTTTAACCTTTTTAGTATTTTCAAAACTTATGGAATTGGAATGAAAAGTAGCTTTAACATCATCAGCGTCACAATTTACATTTTGGGAGTTGCTTTTATTCAATAATGGTATAAAGATTTCAACAAATGCTTTTATTCATTTTTCAAATTTCGATATAAACCAAAAAGTTGAAAGAAACGAATCGCTACGATAACGATATTTATACATCAATAAAAATAATAAATAATAAATAAATAATAAATAAATAATAATAATAAATAATCAATATTTATTTTTAATTAATTTAAATACTGAAAATACCAAATAGAATAACAGTGAGTTTTAAATGTAGGCAAGATTGGTCTAAAATATTTTTGCATACGAAGCAGCTTTACTTTAGAAAGTAAAGAACTTGTGAGTAAGCCTTCCTTTGAAAGATGTAACAACTTATACATATGCATAGAAGTGTACAGTAGAGGAAACAGCCGTGTATGAATGTGTGGATAGGATTGCTGAAACAGTGATTTCCCAACTGCGAAGCTGGTCCGAGAGCTTTCGGGTGGGTTAAAGGGTGGGATACCTCTGAATCGCGTGAATATTAACTCGACAGTTGGTCGCCACATAAATGGCAACCATTGATATATCCCGGCTATCCTCACACTCCTTTTTACACCAAAACTCAGCACTTTTCCAGCATCTGCTTAATTAAACTTATTTGTGCTTAATTAATTAGTTCCTTTCATTCATTTCATTCCTTCCATTCTCCAGAATCTTGCCACCAATGATTGCTTGAACCTTTATTATTTCTACTTAAAAAAATCAATAGCAACATTATTTTATTTTTACCACCAATGATTGCTTGAACCTTTATCATTTCTACTTAAAAAATCAATAGCAACAGTATTTTATTTCTCCCTAAAAAATGAATAGCAACAATTTTATTTCTACCTAAAAAATGAATAGCAACATTATTTTATTTTTCCCTAAGAAATCAATAGCAACATTATTTTATTTCTACCTAAAAAATGAATAGCAACGTTATTTTATTTCTACCTAAAAAATGAATAGCAACATTAAAATTTTGCAATTTGTATTTAAAATCATTTTTTATATCATTTTAATAACACTAAAGTATGGGAATGTTACATACTGTTTCCAGTTCTCGATGACGCTAGTAAATTAGAATAATGATAAATTTGAAGAAAAATAAAGTTTGAAGATTTGAAATGAATATTGTTAAAAGATTAAAGACGATATTTTACATATAATCCTATTAGGATCCTATTAAGATTACTTTATAATCCTTTCTGAATTAATTTGGTTTTTAAACTATATACAAAATGTAAACCATAAACTATATACTTTAAGTAGAAGAAGACTTTTTCAATTAAATTGATTTTACGACACTAGCGGCTGAAAAATAATTAAAATTTTTATAATTTGCAGCTCGCATGGCGTATGGCTTGCCCTATGGAATGGGCTTGCAGAAAATCATTTTCTGCTTTCTGCTGCCTATCTTTATTTATCTATCAGTTGGTACGTATTTTAATACTTAATTATGTGATTAAATTTTAATATTTTACTAGATAGTAAACATTTAATTTAAATTAAAAAAATGTAATTGAAAAGTAGTAATAGCTTAAAAAGGAAAAAACTATAATTTTGTAAAAGAAAAAACTATAATTTTGTAAAAGAAAAAACTGTAATTTAAGAGACCTCTATTTTGTTCTTATCAAAGAAAATTTACTTGCTTAATTAAAATTGCTTTAATTAACCTACTTTAATTAATTATAATTGCTTAATTTACAAAGAAAATGGTATTATTCTCTTTTGAAAGAAAATTTGAATTCATCGAATGTTTTTCTCAATGAAGGAATTGAATTTAACAAGAGTATTCTTTTCAAGAAATTAATTAAGACAAATATTTTTCTCAATGAATTAATCGAGTTTGACAAATACTTTTATCGAAATGTAAAGCAATAAAAAGCCTGGATAATAAATAGCTTTCATATTTTCGTTTCAAGGTTACATATTAGTTCCTCTCTGAATGTCGAGACTCTAGGGAAAATGACTATCTCGATTTATCAATTCGAAAATATATTTTGGCGGGGCAAAAAGGAGAAGAGCGATATGCACCAAAGAAAACGTTTCAGCGATGTTTAATAAATGTTCTCTTTTATTCTCCTTTTTCTAACTCCCGCAGTATTTGGCCCTCTGAGTAAAAATCATCCACAAACGGATATTTAGTCAAAAATGAAATTCAATCTGTCAACAAGCCCAGGCCAATGAAATTGGCAACATTTACATTACAGAGATGCAGATATTTTCACAATAATATAAAAATCTAGTAAATATTTAATCCTCTTTAAAGATTATCTCTTTCGTTCATGAAAATATTTGTTACGTATGAAATAAAATTCTCTTTGAAAAACTTTTAATAACTGTTCGAATGATTAAATAGCGAAATTTATCGTTCGAAAAAAATTAAATACTTTTTCTCATTACGAGGATTCACTTTTATGAGTATTTGCCTTATTTTTATCATAAATAAAAAAATAATGATATATAATAATGATAAAAATCCAGCGCATTTTTATCATAAATAATTTTCAGTATCAGGCTTTTGAAAAATTTTGTAATAACTTTTTGTCACTGTCGTTTGATACATGAACCGTTTTCTAATATCTTAAATTCTTGAGAAAGATGGAAAAATATTTTTAGAATATGATCTGATATTAAGGGGGGATTTAATATATTATATAAGGGGGATTTTAAATCAGACAGTAAAAAAAGCCAGTACAGTCAGACCAACGCAATAAAATTGATTTAAAATTGGTAGTAGAAAAAGCAGGTATGGTGAGACCAACGTAGTAAGGGAGTTTTAAAATCAGTAGAAAATGCAAGAATGGTCAGACCAATACATTAGACGCCTGACTGTACTTGCTTTCTCTACTGTCTGATTTTAAATCTCCCTTTGTTCGTCTGACCATGCTTGCTTTTTCTACTGTCTGATTTGAAATCTGAACCTCCTAATATTATTGGTATTCATTATTTTACATTATTTTTTTCAGTTTTTTTAGGTTCTCTAGGTTCAGAAATACCAAGGGTTGAACCACAACCAGAATTTCAAATGCCTCTTGGAAATTTTACGATTTCACAAGGTCGCGAAGTTGTATTTACTTGCGTCGTTAATCATCTTCAAACATATAAGGTAATTTAATTAATAAGCATATAAAAAGCATAAAAACAAGCATATAAAAAGCATATAAAAACAAGCATATAAAAACAAGCATATAAAAACAAGCATATAAACAAATATAAATTGAAGAGAATGCAAATAGATACACTTAAAAAGATAGATAAGGATACATAAAAATACATGAAACCAGAATAAGAGAAACAGATAGAAATAGAAATGTTCTGCAATTATTAAAAAACAAAGTGAACTACTTTTTATATTTAAAAAATGGTATGTAATAAACAATATTGATGGAATAAGAATATTTGTTCGGAATGCGGACAAAAGTGCAAAGCATTTTAATAATAATTATTTTACTTTTAATAATCTGAAATTAAATTTCCAAAAGTGATTTAATCAATTTGAAGCAAAATTCTGTAAATCACAAAATTATATCATGCTAAAAAGCATAATATAATTTTGTGATTTACAGAATTCACTTCGTTAATTTAAAATTTTAATAACTCTAAAATCTGTAAAACAGAAATTTACTTAACACATAAACAGGTTTACAAAAAGATGTAAAATTTTTAATGTATATTTTATTTTCTTTTGTTAATTACAAGAGTATTGAATATAATTTGAATATAATTAATACAGTTTTTATTTATTTTATTTTCTTTTGTTAATTACAACAGTATTGAATATATTATAGATTGAATTTATCACTCAGTAACAAAATTATTGAATATTTTTTTTTTCACTCCGAGTCAATTGACTCGGAGTGATTGATATTTTCCTGAATATAATTCGAATATAATTACAACAGATTTGAATATAATTAATTCAGATATTAGGTTCTAGTTTATCGAACCAAATTTCGTAGTAAAAAAAAGAAGAAAAAAGTTATAACTGTGTTTAAAAAATAAAAGAGATGCAGAGAATTAAAAAAACTATGAGACTGGAAAATTCGGATGATGCAGTTATTTGCAATATTCATAAAGTTTTGTCGAGGGTATAAATATTTTTTATGTGCTCGATGAATTTTAAAACGTTGTATTATTGTAAACTGGATAGGATTTGTATTTCATTTTCGAGGGATAATTATCGTATTTAGTAATCTAGCGTGACAATAAATTGTAATGAAGGTTAGTGATCGTCATTTTATACAGTAAATGTAAAGTGCACTGATAAGCGGAATATTTCGCTAAAATTCGCTTTGCAAATTTCTCTCTTTCGATTTGAAAAGCAATCGTCGAAAAGAGTATGTCAATTTATTCAGCCATTGTTCCCAAAATTAAATCAATCGTGTTTTTACATCTTTTTTTTAAATTTGTTGATTTTTAAACAATGTAAATGAATTATAATAAATATTATATTATATTTATTTATTATATTATATAATATTTATTTATTATATTATATAATATTTATTTATTATATTATATTATATTTATATAATTAATATAAATAAATAATATATATTATTATAAATAAATAATATATAATAGACACATATGATATTCGAATATTAATATGACAGTCAATAAATTCTTTTACTAACTTACTTGATTTATTGTAAACAATACGATAAATTTATCGAATTTTCCGAATCAATTGTGTAATCAATTAAGTAATCAAATTAGTAAGTAGTAAGTAATCAATCATCAAATTAACGTTGATTTATATTTTATGTTATTGTTTTTATTTTTATATTTTATATTATTTATTTGCTTTATTCAGAGATAGAAGTAACAAATGAAACAAAAAACGGACAAATTTAAAAACAAACAAAAAAGAAGCAAGCAAAGTTTAGAAAAGGAGAAGAATTCTAGATTTTAAGGAACGAGTAAACAAGCCAAGAAGTTTGAAATTCTTGCTCAAGTATTTAAAAAGGCAAATTTTTTAAACAACTAATCGTGTTTCATTTGAATCTCAAAATTCCTGCCAAGGAACTGTTGAGTAATCCACTTACTAGAAGAAGTCCAAGTTTGATTGCGCTCTCGTTACAGAGATCGTTTTCTAGCCCGGCTTGAAATGCTCCTTTTAAAATACGAAAAGTGAAATAAAAAACAGGGCAGAAATCAGCAAGTCTAGTTTGTTGATTACAAGCAAGATAAGAGAGTAAAAAAGCAAGCCAAGCGCCAAGCAAAGAAAGTAAATCAAGATGCTCAGCTTCTCAGATATGATTGTCGATCATAAATAAGCCTGATTCATCAAAAATTCAATTCTTTTCTAAAGTAAATCCTTCGCCGATTTCTCCTATATTTTACTCTTCGATTCGGAATTTAATAAAAGACGCTTATTCAACCTTCATTTTCTTCAATTTTAATGTTTAATCCCTAATAAGTCAAATTTGTTAAATAGACAATTCAAATTGAGAAAGGGAATTCGGTTTTGTCTGTCTTGATTTTGATTAACGGGTAAAGAATTGTTTTGTAAGCTAATTTACTCTGTGAAAAGGGAGGGAAACAGAAGCATTAAAATTTAAAAAGCTCTATTCATGTCTTAAATACGATTGTAGAACAATCTTCTAATTTAAACGCGGAGCGGATTCGACGTTATATTCAAAGTCTCTTGTTAGGGGGATTACGAGCCTCTTTCCCGCCAAGAAATACCAATTCTACCGATAACAACCTGGATTGAATCACTGAACCGATTGTTTCACCAGAAACCAGCAAATTCTTGATCATTACTATTCAATTCGAAAACACAATTTCTATACAGAACTAATCTAATTACGGTAATTTTCTTCGCTAAAATCTCGTTATCTATTATCAACTCTTTTACAACTTATGACTGACAATAATTGCAAATACAAACTTTTTCATAATTAAGTTTCTTTGAATTGAAAATGCATTCCAATTATCATTTATACACGATTTTGGTTTTGACAATTTTCAATATTCTCGGTTTTGGGATTTAGAATTTGCTACATTTTCGATTTTGAATTTGAATAATTGCTACATTCGAGTTTAAAAATTGAAACATGGTTTTTAAACAATGTTTTGGTTTGAAAATGTTGGTCTATTTTGAGTGTTTTGGTTTGAAAGTCTACCTGTTTTCTTAAATTCGTTTAAACATTTTTAATCTTGCTACTTTTTTATTCTGGATTAAATTTCTGACTGAATCATAATTATAACATTTATTTTCTGTGATTCGGAACTAAAAAAAACTGAATTCGGAACTAATTTTTCTTTGGCTTTTTTAATTTTTTTAAATGCTTTTTAAAATATTTTTTCGAGATTTTATTGAATAGAGTTTGATATTAATCGATGCTGGAACGTATATGAATGCTTCTGGATAGTTTTCTTGTCGTTTCATCAAAATATTTTACAACTCTCGACTTACATTTAGCCATGATGTTCCAAGACGTGCTTTCGTTGAAATTTAAAAGCTCTTTCTCCAGTAAACTAAATAGATGTTCGCGTGAAAAATATGACAGATCACCGCATCCTTGAATTTCTAAGATTTAACTTTCTTCTGTAAAACAAATATAATATTTAGAATCAGCTCGTATCTTTAACTCTTTTATTTTTAATTTTAACTTTATCTTTTAACTTTTAACTTTCAACTTTCAAATCCATCTCCAGTTTCATTATTTTCAGTTTAACCTTCTCTAATTTAATCTTTTCTTATTAAGGACAGATTAAATTTATATTTTAATATTTTCCAGTATTTGTATTTGTTTGTATTTATATTTGACGTATAGAAAATAAATATAGGTTGCGGCATTTTTTATGAAAAAATAGTCTACATAGAAAATTTAGTGGTATACAAAAATTTGCTCTGAGGGGATAATATGACAAAATTGTATTGTATATAATTCTAGAATTTGATTTGAATGAAAATGTGATTAAAATGTAAATAGGACAAATTTTCACCAGGTGGCTTGGATAAAATCAGACTCAAGAGCAATCCTGGCTATTCATACTCACATGGTTGCACATAATCCACGTCTTCATGTCACTCATAATGGATTTAACACGTGGAAGCTGCACGTGGCGAACGTCCAGCCAAATGATTCTGGCACGTACATGTGTCAAGTTAACACCGATCCAATGAAAAGTCAGGTCAGTGGAGCTTATGAACGTTAAACTGACAAGTAACACCATCAGGAACATTGCTCAGGAAACTTCCATAATTAAAGTTTGCTTTTGAGAACCTCTGATCTGAAAAAAGCAAATTTTTATTGAAAGTTATAAAAGTTAAATCATAAATATAATTGCTTTTTTGCAGCAATTATATTTATGATTGTGATGATGATATCAATCAGTATCGTAACAATTATTGGGTTGGATACTTTTAAAATTAAAATTTAATTTATAAGCGCGAGTTCCAAATTTGTTAAAAACTTATTCTTTGCCTCTTTTAAGTTTTTAACAAGTTGCCATAAAGTTGAACTGTTTATTCGAAGCTTGGAAAAATAATTCTGCCTTGAAACCGTTTCAATTTTTTCAACTTTTAAGGAAGAATAATATTTGGAGCTCTTTGCATTAAAAATGGATAAGTCGAAAACTTGCTATTTTAAAAGAATGTAAACTTGACAACTTTTGAGATATCAAATTTTTATTTTCTTTTCTCCTCAAAAGCATACCAGGTTTTAAAAAAATCGTAAAATTTCAAGACGGTACTAAAAATAAAAATATTTTGTCAGGAGAAAGTTTATTGGTAGAAAATAGAATAAGTTTAAAGAATTTTTATTTATTGAAAAGCAATTTCAATAAATTGTTCATTGGAACTCTGCAAATGACTTGTTAATCAAATAAGTTACTTAAATTAATTTATTATTTATGTTTATTTATTTATTTATTTTTATTTATGTTTTTATTTATTTATTTATTTATGTTAAAGTTCTTTTTAATTATTAGATTGTTTATTATTATTATTATTATTATTATTATTATTATTATTATTATTATTATTATTATTATTATTATTATTATTAGATTCTTTATTGTTTGTTTTTGTTACAATTAATATACTCAACGATTGTTAAAATTTGGAAGTTAAAATATTGTTTCAATTTCAAAAACCATTTTGAAACTTTGTCACGATTGGTGTATCAATTACGTACTTTTTTTACTTGACTCGTAAAGACTTTTCGTCTTCATAGAATGGAGAAACTTTCTAGAAAACTTTGAAATAGACAGGTGGTCTTAGCTATCGCTGAAATCCCTTTTCATTAGAAGTATAGATAAATATCGTTTGTTTCTATTTTATACAACTTCGTGCTTTGCAAGGAAAGTACTGTTTTCGTCAGTTTAAAATTATTTCATCTAAGTATTTTGTTCAACCAACAAATAAATTAAATAAAATTTAATCATATTTGAGAGAATTAAAATACTTCTAAAAAGGTTTAAGTGTATTTTTAAAAAACAAGCATTGTTTTTTCTGGATGTCTGGAAAAAGATTTTTTTCCAGACATTTTAAAGAATATTTAAAAATATTGAAAAAGCATTATTCACATTCTTACCTAAATACAAAGGAAAACTTTCTAGAATTCTAATTCACGATTTATTTCGAAATGCAAAAAATAATGAAGAAAATAAAATAACCACTGCTCTTTTGCAGACGGGCTACATGAATGTTGTAATTCCCCCCGATATAATGGATCTCGACGAGAATTCCGATCGTTTAACAACCGAAGAGAAAGGTGAAATTCGTCTCCGATGTAATGCTACTGGAACTCCTGAACCGGAAATCATTTGGAAGAGGGAGGATGGGAAGAACATTATTCTAAGACACAAAAAAGAACAACAAAGTATTAAAATATAAATAAATAAATTAAAATATAACTAAATGTACTATTAAAAATTTTTTTTAAATAATAATAAAAAATAGAAGAATAACTTTATTTAGTAACAAATGTACAAATGAACTTAAAAAAATGTTAAATCATAAAAAAATAAAAACAAAAATACAAAATACAAAATACAAATGAACTTAAAAAAATGTTAAATCGTAAATAAACAAATAAAAAATAAAAAAAATATATTCTGGCTCTTAAGCCAGAATTAAAATATCTTATACATTAAGATAATGAAATAATTTACAAGAGAAAAATAGAGCAATCTCTGATATTAAAAAATACTATTATTTTTATCGTGAAATCTGCAAATTTTGGACACGACAATATGAATAATGAAACGACCTTAGTTATATGAAATTTTCTTCTTTGAATGATGGATTGCTTGCTCTCCTTCTAATATACTTTTCTCATCGAATCACTCATGTTCTTAAATATTAAATTCTGTTGCCTCATTTCGATTTTTCTAGAGCAAACTTTTTGTAAAATGTTTCAATCTCATTATTAAAAATGATAGGTTACAATATAAATCGAGAGATAAAAACGAAATGATAAAAAGAAAAATAGAGAAACAAAATGAAAACAAAGCTCCATCTTGAGGAAGCAAAAAATGAGAGAAGAAAATAGAGAAAAAGTATTATTTAAAGTACTAAAAAGTGGTAAAAAGTTGCAAAAAGTAATAGCAAGTAGTAACAAGCAGTAAAAAGTAGTAACAAGTAGTAACAAGTAATAACAACTAGTAAAACAAAAATACAATAGAAAAGCAAGAAATAATAGAAGAAAAGAAACTAAAAATATTTAAAAAAAAAAGAAATAGTACTTAAAGAAATAGTATTTAAAGAAATAGAGAAAACAAAGAATACAAGAAGTCAAAGAAAAATTGATTTGCTAAAGTTTGAGGCTTTTAAATTACATTATACTTGAAGAGTGTTTAATAAAAGGATGATTAATTACCTGGAATGCGACAAATCTGGCGAGCGCTAGGGCTAATAATTTTTTAATGATTTTCCAGTCGTGAAAGTACACCAGGGTAAGCAGCTGCACTTGACGGGTATTTTGAGACAGGAGATGGGCTCGTATCTTTGTATCGCTTCAAACGGAATACCTCCCTCGGTCAGCAAGAGGTATTTCGTAAACGTTTTGTGTGAGTAGAAATTTCATTAAGTTTTACATTCCTATGTCCTTTCGATATTATCATTTCCAATCCAAGCAACATTTTATAGATCCAGAATTTTCTGCTACTTAAACACAATTACTTCTTGTGCTCTTTTCATCTTCTGCTGCAAATCTGGTAACTGAAAATAGTTTTAAACAAAACATCAAAATTACGTATGCACACAAAATTCAATGTATTGCAAAAAACTTATATCCGAAGAAATCATTTCTGTAATCAAAACTTTCTGGAAGCTTTATAATTAACATATTATTCGGTTTAGTACCTTATTTATCGATCTATTTAATTGTTTTCTGAACTTTTAGTTTTTGTTAAAAATGCAAATATTTGATGAAAGTTAAGTATATATTTTTCCGAGAATTAAATTATATCATTAATCATTAAAAAAATTAATCATTAAAGAAATTAATCATTAAACAAATTAATCATTAAACAAAATTAATCATTAATTTATATTCATTAAATATATTCCGTCAAATAAAACTTAAAAATAGAAATTTGAACTAACAATATGCTTGTTTTGAAAGAAGTAACAAACAAGAGAAATCTTTTCTAAAGTTTCAAGCTAATTAATTATTTAATCTAGGACTGATTTTCCTTCCGATTCTGTCTGATTTCACTAAATAATTCATTAATTGGCTCATTATTTAGTCCCTCCTGAATGACAATGTTTGGTAGAAGTTCTCATCCTCTACTAATTAAGCGCCAATTTTGCATGATAAAAAATATAGTTTTCTTGTTTTTCAGTTAAACCGACAGTAACAGTTGACAATCAATTAGTAGCAGTTCCTGTTGACAAAGAAGTTACTTTATTCTGTGACGTGGAATCGTCACCAAAAGCTTTAAACGTCTGGTACAAAGACGATGGTAAGTCGATGATATGATTCATTTTTATAACTTACGTTTTCTATCATTCTTATCGTCTTTTTATAATCTTTTTAATTACGTGTCTTTTAAATTGAATTCTTCTTTAAATTCTTTTAATTTCAATTCTTCTTTAAATTCTTTTAAATCGAATTCTTCTTTAAATTCTTTTATATCGAATTCTTCTTTAAATTCTTTTATATCGAATTCTTCTTTAAATTCTTTTAATTTGAATTCTTTTTTAAATTTTTTTAGCATTTAAATAAAATTAGTGTATTAATATCGAAAAGAAATATTTATAATTTTAACTCCTGGAAACATTGTAGGTAAAAAAATATTATCAGATGAAAAGTACGAATTGATGGAATCTCAGAAAAACGACTACACTTTCCAGTCAAATTTAACTATAAAAAATTTGAAGTTATCTGATTTCGGGAGATACACCTGTTTTGCAGAAAATGCTATTGGAAAAAGTCAAGTGACTATAAGATTGCAAGGTAAACAATAAAATAATAATTATTTAATTAATAATAACTAGAAAATTATTAAAATGATACAACCAAAAAATTTATAATAATTTTATCTTAATCTTTTATAATTTTAGAAGAAAAAATATTTAATAGAAATATTAGAACAAAATAGAAATAAGATAAAAGGTTTTCAATTGAATATTTCAAAATAAAAGTAAAATCCTTTATTTTAAAAATATTTAAAATAAAAGTAAAATCTTTTATTTTAAAATATTGAATTAAAAATCTTTTGCCGAGTTCATTCGAATTAAGCAAATCGATAAACATATTCAACAAAAATAGAAATAAATAAAATAGTTTGTTTTCTATTTTCATTTCCCTCTTCAATTTTCATTTGTGTAAAATCATTGTTGCAGAATTACACTTGGAGAAAACGACAGCAGCTTCAATTCGACCAACTGAATTTTGGGGGAAAGGGCTCAAAAAATACAATATCAACGAAAAAGGCGCCAGGAAGTACAGTGCAGGAAGAGAAAAGTCACAGAATTTTCTCGAGAAAGTTGAAAAGTCTAATAATAGTATTCAAGCTCCGAGAACCAAATTATCAAAAAGTGTAGCAGTAAAAACATTAAACCCTTCTTCCTCTCATCCTGCGCTCTCTCCGGCATCTGCACATTTTCCACCAGCTGATTTTGAAATGTATAATAATGCCGCATTTTTAGGCAATTTTAGTTTAAATTGGTTACGACTAATTGCCATTCTGTTAACTTTAATCATTTCCAGTTTTCGAATTAATCACTATTGACAATCTTCATTAAAATAACCCTCTCTTATATTCTTCACTTGATGAATTTTATGATTGTTTTTCTATAACTTTTGTCATTGTTCATTTTTTATTTTATTAATTTTTCTGATATTGTATTCATTTTCCCGATATTTCTTTTATTTTTATGGTATTTCATTCATTTTTTGATATTTTACTTACATCATTTATTCATTTATTATTATTCATTTATTACTATTCATTAATTAATGTTTTTGATACTTTATTTATTATTCTGAAAGTTTTTTTAATGATATTTTCTAGTTATGTCATCAATGTTTTTGCTTTTATTTGGTTTTCCTGTTATATTTTATTTTTAAAGAAAGTTAATTAATTTTTAAAAAAAATTATTTCCACTGTTCTATTACTATTATTTTGCTTTTGTTTGTATTATATTTTTGAAATATCCATAAAAGCAGTTAAATTTTACAGCTGAAAAAACATGTTAGGGACCTATGATACATAATCAAAATTATTCAAGTTTAAATACTAAATTTAGTGAATTAGAGTTTTGTAATTTATTGTAAATAGTAGTGAAAAACGATTTGATCAAAATGATTAACCCATTTTTGGTGTAAATAATGATGAGTGTTGACTTTTTTTTGATTAAGCATTATAAAATAAATGAAGGGTTTTTTTTCTTTCAACAAAGTATGAATTTCATTAAAAATACCGATTAAATAAAACATTACTAATAATATTGTACAATCGACTATATTTTCGTTATAAATAATTTGTACTTCAAGATTTATTTAATCTCGTCTTTTATTTAATTGGAAATTCGAATAAATCAACGAAGTCTCTTTACTGTAAAAGTGACCAAAAACTCAAGAAATGAATAAAAAATTTCTTGTGTAAATAATAAAATGTTTGTATATGACAATAATTATATGTAGAATAATGTTGTATTTGAAATGAGATTGAAAAAATAGATTTTAAGAATATAGGAGTTAACAAAGATCGTTTTCTTGTTGAAAATCTTGTAAAATGGATTACAATTTATTTAATTTGATTCAAACTGCAATTTATAATTTGAGACTGAAACCTGCGTGTTCTTAAAAACATTTTACAATAATAACTTTCGTCAAGTATTTATGTAACAAGTTACTTTAGTAATTTATGACAATAAATGTTATTTATACCAAGCACAAAAAAAATTATTCTTTAATTAAAAAATATATAATACTTTTTTAATTAACTGATATCTATTTTTATAAAGATTTGAATCTAATCACACAATACCATTACAATTTTTTGACAGATACTAAAAAGCATAATAAATTTTAAATTTCGTCACATGTCAAGTTTATCATTTTATCATTTGTCACAGGAAATAGATGAGAAAAAGGAAGTGATAAACGCATATTATTAGTTATTTCGAAATGTACGTAGTTCTCAAAAAGTTCCCAAACGAAAAGCAACAAAATGCGGTTTGAGTTTTTAATATCGTTCTTAATTAATATTTCACTAATTAGCGCGAAAGCAATTATTTCTGGAAACTGGGAAAAGTTTAATTGCTACCATTTTGGATCTGTGGAAAGTTGCTTAGAAAAAATTGAAAAGAGAACCGTGTCATTAAAAATTGAAAATTCTTACGTTCCTCGCATTTATAAGTAAGATTGTTTTCTTATTTAAACATATGTATAAACAATAATTTTATTATTGTTATACAATAATTGTTATTATTATCAATTATTAATTGAAAATTAACATTCTTGATATTTAAAATTTGTTCAATGTCAAATTTCTATTACAATACTTTGAAAATGATTCCTTTTAACATTATTCAAGGAAAGAATTTCAAGACTACATCTCTTTGAAATCCTTGTCTCTCAATTCTTGCGGACTTAAAAAAATAGATCAGAAAGCATTTTACAATTTGCATAATTTGGAGAAATTGGACCTTTCTGAAAATGAATTAACTTTGTTGGAGTTCCGTTACTTGAGTTACGTTCCAAATTTGAGACACTTGGACGTCTCTTTCAATAAAATCGAAGCCATCGATGATCTAATTATTTTAAATCTAAACAAATTAGAAAATTTCTACTTTGATTACAACAAAATTTCGGCTGTGTCTAATCGAATGCTGCACAGATTGCAAAGTGACATCATACCAAGAGTAAATCTTCGAAATGTCAAGTTTGGAAGAAATCCATTGAATTGGGAGTAAGTTCTAATTGGAAAAGTAAATAAACAAATCATTAAATAAATAAATAATTAAATAAATAAATTAATAATCAAATAAATAATTAAATAAATAAATAAATGAAAGCAAATTAGACTTTTTATGTGATACAAATAAATATTTCACTTTTTATGTTTGTTAATAAGTAGTTTTTCCACAAAGTTTTAGTGTCAGTGTAGGAATTGTAAACATCTGTAAATTTATATTGATGGTTAAACTAATTGATAACAGGTATCGAATGATGTTAACAAGGAGATTGGATGATCTGAATATAAAATACCAAGATGACTGGGAAAATTGGAGTTGGTTAAGTAGAACACTTCGAGATTGTCAAGAAAACGAAGAATTGTCTGGCGATCAAGCCATGGATTGCGCGATAAGAAAATTACTTGATTATGCTTACATAAATTTTAATACATCTTCCAATTCTTGCGAACACGAAGCGTCAAAATTTATAAAATGCTCAAAAGGTAATTCAACTCAGCACCAAGACATCGACGGTGTTCGATTTGCCTTTGAAGGTCTTGGAAGTATTATCAGATCGATGGAATTTCCTCAAGCAAAGTTCCACAAGTAAGTTAATTACATTTTTTGAATGTATCAAATTGAACTAATTTAAATGAATAAAATTTATTTTAAAAAATTACTCACAGAAGTCCTGGTTATAAGACGAAATTGGACCATCAAGTGATTCGCTATAATGCTAGAGAAGACGATTGGGCTTGGTTTGAACATATCATTAATTCTTGCTCGAAAGAAGCATTCCACGAAGAACAAGTTTTAGATTGCGAAGTACAGGTTTTGTTGAATTTCGCTTCTTCAATTTTTGACGATTCTGGTACAAATTCATCAGATTTTTGTAAAAATGAAGTCAGCAATTTACTCGAGTGTTCTAAAGTTAATGACTTTGATGAAATAACAGTGCGAAGAGCTCTCCAGGGTTTTCAGTTGATTTTACCTCAAATGGACAACTCCCTCCAAAAACTAGATCTTTAAGCTGAAAGTAAATGAAAATAAATTATATGTGAAAAATAATCAATTAAATTATTCCTATTAAAAATTAATAGGAAAAAATCCATTAATAACTATCTACATCGTACTGCATAAAATTGTGAGTGCAAGAAGAATTAGCAAAAGATAAATACTGAATATTATTAATATTAATTAATTAATTAATAACTAATTAATAATTAATTAGTATTAAAAAAATATACTTACAATTTCCCGATTATCATAAATCTTTTTAAATTTTAATCTACGTTTATAAGTTTATCAAATTATCAACATTTTAATAATTCGATTTTGAATAATTCCTGAGTGGGAAGAAATACTTTCAGTGCTTGCAAAAGTTTTGTCATAGAACGACAATTTTTTTGTTTAAAGTTAATTATAAAGAAAAACAAAGTTTAAAAGAAAAGAGTTTATTCTAGTATTTTGAAAACATGTGGAACTTTTAAATAATAATAACTTGAGTAATCTTATTAACATTCACGGTTTAATAATAAATATTGTACACTGGTATTGCGAAAGCTTTAAGCTTACTGAAATAAGTATTCATTCAAAAGTTTACAAATAGAAAAAACAACTCAGTGCTTTTCTTTCCAATTCGTACATATTATAAAGTGTTCAAAACATTAGTATCTTTAATTAAAAAGATGTACAGAATGCAAAATGTAGTACAAAACACAACTTATTAAAAGCGTGACAAAATTAAACTTTTTAAAAATATACTTCAATTTTATAGAAAAAAACATATCAAAGATATGAGAAAATAAAACTTATTAAAAGCATGACAAAAATAGTCAAAAGGAGTAAAAGTAATTTTATTTTTTACTCTTTAACAAAAAGAGAATTTGAAAAACGCTTTAGCACAAAGAGAAATTTAAGAACCTATTAAACATAAAAGAATTTTAAAATTACTTCCACAAAAACAGAATTTCAAAACCTCTTTGACAAAAAAAGAATTTTAAAATTTAATTAATAAAAAAAGTATAGACTTCTAACGAAAGCAAAACTCAGAGATCTTTCTATAAAATTTACAAGAACTACAATACTGCTATTAAAAACTCGAAGCAGAATTAAATTCAGTTTTCCAACGTAGAGAAAGTAAATTAGTTAATTACACATTTATTATTTATATTAGTTAATTAATAAACATAATTAATAATAAACACAATTAATATATTATTTACACAATTAAGTTATAATAAATAATTAACAAACTAATAGACCATGAACTAATTTAAATAACTAGAAAGTCATTAACTAATATAAACAAAATCAACTAATTTACTTTTATAATTATCAAACACGACAAAATAATTCTAATACATTCCCTAAACATTTTAAAAGATTTTTAAACATCAATAAATTACTCTAAAACACTAAGTGTTCCTAAATTTGGATAAAAATCGAAAGTTGAGTTTACGATGAATAATATAATTTGTTTAGCTATCATGAGTGAATGAAAAAATATCTGTCTCTTGAATTTCATCGTTTAAATTTCTATAAAATAATAAAAAGTAAAACTCAACAATCGAGCGGAATTCCTTGAACCTGCCAAGGAGTAGTCGGAGATTCATAGAATGGAATACTGTTTGCAGTTTGATAAAAAATATTTTGTACTGGAGAATGAATCGGAATTGGTCCGGGGAAAACGACAGGAACACCTTTAAAAGAGAACGAAATGTACACAAAATAAAGAAACAGTTAAAATGAATATTAATGAAATTAAACTTTAACTAAATATTTAAATAAATTACGCTTATGCAACAAAAACAAATTATAGAAATACATTAAATAATGACAATATGACTTTAAGTGAAAAAATAAATTTATTAAAATAAGTAAAATTCTCTTTATGAAAAAGTAAAGCATTGAATCATCTTTAATCTATCAACTATAAATTAAAAACGAAATTTTTATATTTACAAGTGGTTGTGCTGAGTTTGTGATAAATCGCTCGAGATGCAACATTAATTGATTTTTGAATGGAAGGCAGCACATCGCTATAGAATTCGAAGATTATTTGGTTGTTCTTAACGATCGTGATCTATGGAAATAAAATATTCGTTAAATTTGTTTCTAAAACCATAGGTTAATCATGCTTTTGCAATTTTTCAAAGATACTACCTTGCAAATATATCCCATCGGAGTGAATGATTCAAAGGATTCTATGAAGCATTGAGCGTGTAATTTTTCTACGACGAATTTTTTTAAACTTTGCGCGTAGTCGTGCTTCGGTATATCTGAAGGTTCGTCTTTTTTATTCAATTTGTGCAATCCTTTAGTTCGACTTTTGTAGGATTTTTCGTATTCAGGAATTATACAGCCGATTTCCTTGCAAGAAGCCTCAGCTATACGTCGTTGTCGTTCCATATCTCGAACGCCTCCAATAGGTTTCGCCCAACGAACTTCCCATCCTTCCTTTTCCGATATTCCTCCAGTTTCTAAAAGGAATCACATTTTATTTGCCTTTCCATATAAAAGTAACAAGATTTAAAAATTATTGTATTTAGAATAAATGTTATTTAATCAACTGCTGAATAATAGAATCATCTTGTATATAAATTTTATTTAAGCTGAATAATAAACAATAAATAAAAAATAAATAAATAAATAAACAAATAAAAATTGCTGTTACTGGCAAATATCACACAATAGTAATCAAACATTATTTCTTATTGAAAACATTGTTGAATTGAGTTAACATTTTTTCAACTTTTTAGTGAATTACAATTTTATTGTTTTTAAGAAAGCTTACGTGTTAATGTAGATAAAACATATTGAGCGACTTCTCGAGTCTCATAGTGAATAAATGCGAAGTGATTCAGTTTCTTTATTTTCAAAATTGGCACGTTTGTCGCCTTCAAAATCATCTCTCTTAATTTTTGTTGTGTCATCACCAGCGTCAAATTTCTCACGAAGAGTGCAGTCACCTATTAAAAATGAAAAACAACAATTACAAAATTACGCTTATGTAACAAAAACAAATTATAGAATACAAATTTATAATTGTAAATTATAATTATAAATTGTAATCAAAAGATTATAAATTTTAAATTATACATTTTTAGTGAAATTTCACTAGTTTAAAAATCATTAAATGCCAGATTTTGTTTAAAAATCAAAATGTACCTTCACTTTATGAGCGTTGGTTGACAACTTACCCAGTCTAATAATCTCTGAAAGTTAAAAATATTTTAATATTGTACAAAACAATTTAATTACTGTATTCAAACCCTGCATATGGTAACAAGTGTACACACAATAACATTTAATGTGCAATTAATACTGTTGAGTTAAAACTTTTCCCAAGTTTTGAATAATTAACTGAAATAATTTTAATATTATAAAGTACGGATTAATTTTTTTGAATATGAAAAATTAAAAAAAAGTTTTAATACTAACAATGTAAAAAATGTTTTGCTTCCTCTATAAGGAAGCAAAAATTAGATAAAAAAAACGGAAATTAAATTAGTTAATATGTAAAATAACTAATTTGTATATTTGTGCTAGAGTACAAAATTCGTATTGTTTGTAAATAGTAGTATTGTATAAATTTACTGATTGAAATTAATTAAAATCTTGAAATTGAAATAAAGTAAAATTTTGTAAATTAAGTTAAGAAAGATTTAAATTAAGAGTTGAATTAAAATGAATGTAAGTGGAAATATAAATTAAAATTATAAATTAATGTTCTCACTGTTTCCATGATGTCCTCATCCACGGGATCACCAGGTTCAGGATCTGCCCAGTCAACGGCGATGTTGTGCTCCCAAAGAACAACTCTTCCGGGGATGAGTTTTCGGCGAGCCATCGCTGCAGATCTGTGATCTTTAAATTCGACGAAAATAAAACCTCGATTCTGGGTGCGATCTTCCGAGCTGGGATATACATAAATTTCGGTAATGCCTTCAAGCATTTTTCCAAGTTCCTGCAAGAATTCATCTTTAGTTTTATCTTTCGGAACACCTCCAAAAAAGAGGCGACAATTATCAGTCGATTTTACAACCCCGATTCGGTGTCCAGGACGAATATCAGTATTATTTAATAATTGACAGGCACGTTGGGCCACTTTAGAATTTTCAAACAAAGCAAAACCAAAACCTCGATTTTTACCAGAGAAATCTAACATTAATCTTAATTCTAATATTTTACCAATTTTTTTTAAAACAGAAACGATTTCATCTTCATAGCAGTCCCGTGGTAGACGTCCAAGGAAAACTTCTGCACCTTTCGCTCTTGGTATTAAATTATTAGCGAGTTCTTTACATGTCAGTTTTCTTTGACCATTTTCTTGTACACTTTCAAACTCCGAATCTTCTATCAGACGCAACAATTTACACTGTGTATCGATATCCTTTTGCAAATCAGGAATTTCCTGAAACATCATCTTCAAGAAGGAGGGTTAGAAAAATCTTCACTGATGATTAAACTGCACCAAGATTTTAAATGTCAGTGACTTCTGAAAATAAATGCTTTTTGTTTAGAAATATACAAGTCAAACATGAAAATGAATGTAAAAAGATTAAAAATACTTTAATATCTTCACTGTCCTTAGCCCTTCGCTTTCTTTTTAATCGCTAGTTGAAGCGTGCTCGTCCTAACTGACAAAATTGTGCTTCAACCAATCAGATGCAGGGAAAATTGAAGGAGAGGAGTTCTCCGAAAATCTAGTCATGTAAACGATTTTATTTAAAACATGATTGAATGATATTATTCGGATATTAAATTTATATTATTTTACATATTTTTTTCAATATTTTCTACTTTCCAGTATACTTTTTTCCTTATTATTATGTCTGTTTTTATGTCAGTTTACTGATTCAGGAAGTTCGCGAATAAAAAACGAGAACAGGATGTCACGTGATATTTTTCAAGTGGCGGGAAAAATTCAAAATTTAAATAATTTTTAATATTTGACACTAGAATGTAAATTAAATAAGAAACATGTAAATTAATGAGTACTATGAGAAACTTATTAAATAATAATAAATAAATAAATACAAAATAAGAGAATGTAAATACGTGTAAATAATAATGTAAATAAATAATATAATTATATGGACTTTAATTGGTTCTAAAATAATTTTCTTTAACAAATACAATAAATTAAAAATCATTAATACATTAAAATGTATTTAATGAATAAAAACTGTAAATGTTAAAATAACGATTAATAAAATATGACGTTTATTTTTAATTCAAAATTCAATAAAATACATTTTATTCTTTAAACTAAAATCATTACAAATGATTTAAAATATTTTACAATAAATAAATTATGACTAGAGATAAATATCTTAATATAAAATTACAAACATGTATTTTTAAAAATAAACTTATATTGGCATACATTCGTTACATTTATAAAAGAAAAGGAATTACAGAAACATTATATTTCATATCAGAATTATAAACAGTTTTAAAAATTCTACTTTTACTTAAATTATAAACTTTGGCCACAAAATTAAGACGTGCAAAGTTTTTAAGTAACCATTATTAACAAATAGCAAAAATTGTCTATCGTTTTAATATTTAGCATTGCATGCATTAATCATTGCAAATTAAATCAAACTCTTTTAATTGTATATTATCTAATTTTGGGTTATAAATTTGCTTTTCCGTTTTTGGAACCATAGTTTCCAAAATTTTATTCAGAGTTTGATAACTTTCGATCACATGAATAATTTCGCTGTCGGGTTGTGGATAATTCGAAGCTTTTTCCATTACTTTAAAAATCCTTGTCATTGAGTTTGCAAATTTTTCACTTTCCTCTGAAGAATCAAGTTCCTTTTCTAAAGCTGTGCTTAATACTTGAGCCTGTAAATAAACAAAATATTATTATATCAATAATAAATAAAATCAATTGCGGAATATTATTAAATTTCAATCAGTTAATTGAAAAATTAAATATATCTAAAATATAATAAAAAAGGAAAATCTTAAGTATGTAAATACCTATTAAAAGAAATTTTGCATAAGTAAAAATGTCCCATTTCATAAAAATAATGTAAATTTACCAAATAATATAAAAATAAATATATACCCTTTTCAATCTTTTTTGTAAATTATATAATTTATCATTCATCTCTTTAAATTCCTCATCCGAATATTGAACAGCTTGGCATTTATCTTCTGGGAGTAAAATTTGGTCAGGAATTGATATATATTTTTCTACAGTAGTCTGAAAAGATTAAAGGAACAATATTAGGAAAAAATTAAAGTAAAGAAAAATCAAACGGCTTTGTGTTAGTAAAGCTTGAAGCAACAGGTGGTTATCAAAGGTTTACAAGAAAAGCATTACTTTAATTGTATTTTCTAATCAAAATACAAAGAAAAAGTTTTTGACAATCTTAATGAATTTTTATATTTTTTGAAAATATCTTAAATATTTATAATGCTTTTACTAAAATATATATTTAGGATTCGTAACCTCTGTAAATCATGGCAAGCCACCTGTTGATTCTTCAAACAGATTCACGAATATCACATATAAGAATTTATCTTACAATACCTTTATATTTTCCAAATGTGGCTGAGCTCTTTCCATGTAGAGTGTTTTTAAATCTTTTACATTTTGTTTAAGAACTGCCTTTCCTTTCTCATCTAGCTTGTATTTGTTGTCAATCGCGTTGTATAAATGTAGACACCTTGATTTAATCTTGTGTTCGATTACGCTGCTTACTGAAAATATGTAAAATGCGTTATATTCTACTCCTTTTAATAACGTAATTAAATTTAATTAATGTTTTTAAAGAATAGGAAAACTGTTTTATTCTCCCAAAGCAGTTTATATGTCATGAAAAATTTTAGTAACGTTAATTTTTTTTCTTTAATTTACTCTTGTTCTTAATTTTTAATACTCGTTTTCAAGCAACTTTTTATTAATTTATTTCTATATTCTATCATCCTTAATTTCTAATTTTCAAAAGCGTCATTTTATTACTTGCTTTCAACTTTACCAACAAATTTAACAAAGATTCAAGTGCAAATTTTCTTTCAAAGACAAAGAGAATAAAAGCAGATTAAATCTGTTCAAGAGAACAAGTCTGAAAACAATGAATTCTTTTCAAGGAGCGTGAGAACAAAGAGAGCATTACTTTTGACTAGAATGAAGATTTCAGTTCACAAAAGCGGAAACTTGTTGCTCAGATAGCAAAAACTGAGAAGTTTCACTGTGCGTGACCCAAGGTCAAGAAAAAAAACCAGATCTTGAATGACAAGCGTGGGGAAGATGCTTTTTGCACTTGAATTATCCCGTTTTATTAAAAAAGGATTAGTCTTGAGAATCATCAAGAAAGGAGAGATCGGAGCAATCGAAAAAGACGAAATAACTGCTTGCAAGAGAAAGCTACAAGAGATGAGAGCGTCAGCCTTTGTGATCATCTTCGTCCAGCCAAAGAGATTATCCAGCAAAATGCGGTGAAAGTGTTCCAAGCGCTGGACGAGTGTGACTCTAGTCATGATAAAAAATCACATGAAACTAAAGTCCACTCGCCCAGCGTCTGAAACTTGTGAAAATCCAGCAGGAGCAAGTTCCAAAGAATAAATCTGAAAAGCATTCACAACTATAGCGGAAAGTCAAAACGAAGGCGTCTTACTGGTCGCGTAAACGGATCTCGAGTGAAAGCCAAACAGCTGCATTTCGTATTCTTCACGCTTGCGCTTTCGTTGTTCCGCGGACGCCATCGTGATTTTGAGTCCTTAAAAAGCACGGGTATTGAGAAATATTTAATTCACGTAAACACTGACTTTTTCAATCGAGATCCCAAAAAACCTCAGCAAGACTGGAGCCCGATAGTCAGTCCGTTGACAAATGGCTACCGCGTCCTTTGCCCTTCCGCTCTTCCGTAAATTCGAGCGTTGCCATCGGGTCGACGAATTTACAGGCAGCGCCTCACACGGAAAGAATTTAAACTAAACCAGTGCCGTATATACAAATTACAAATTTAGTTTCTTTAGACATTGTTTTATTTTTAATTTATAATAAATTTATCGTTTTTAAATTAATCCTAATTTCTTTCCAGAACAATTTATTATTTTTTAATATTAAAAATGTCAAAATAATAACTAGATATCGTGAGTCTTTTCAATTTTTCAAGACGAAGAAAATAATCAACCAGAATTTTAACTACGTCACTGGATCAAATCATTCTCGTTTTATATTCATCTCATAGACACATACTCCTTAATTTATTTATAATTATATTTATTTTTACGGGTTACAAAATTAATTTTAAATGATTTCTGAAATAAAAACACATTTCTTTAATTTAAAAGTGGTTTTGAAAAAAAGGTGTAGAATCTAATTTACAATTAAGCAAGTAGTTCCTAAAAGTATCGTTAGGGGGCGAAGAATCGATTTAAATGACAAATGGCGGATTGTACATGAGGCTGTTGAACTGTCAATTTGTCCTGTCAAATAAATTAGTGAATTACTCATAATCAATGTGTCATTCTCAATTACAGAAAATAAAGTCCACTTAATTAGAAACAGTATTCTGGAAAATTCCGAGTCAACGATACATCTAATAATCCTACAAGATTATTAAGTGAATTTCCGAGTACATACAATTTTAATTGACGAGTGTTTTTCTTTTATATTGAACATAAAAGGCTCCAGGATGTCTACGTCAATGCTGTCTAATGCCAAACTGCAGGAAGACATGAACAGTATTCCTCTCGCTGATGATGATCCTCAAGGTGTTAATATTTCAAAAATTTCCTTGACCCACTTTATTTTTAATGAGTTTTATTTTCTTAGAATATTCACTAAATGAAAGATTTATTCAGTTTCAGCGTGTATATGTCACTAAGTAATTTTTTAGATGTATTTACTTTTGACTTTTGATAATCATTTTAGGTTAGGTTTAAAGTGTATAAAATATATTTTTTTTAAACAATTTGTTTAATTTTACATCACAATAAAAATATGTTATATTTTTATTATAAAGTAGGTTTATGTTTGTTTATTATATTTATGATTTAATTGAATCAATTTTACAGTAATTGTAAAAATAGACTTATAATAATACATAAAATTCAATTTTAGTAATTATTCCCGAAGAAGAAATCGACAACTCAAATAGATCGAATATGCTACTTCATGGACGTAGTATGGATTCGATTCCATCGACGTTTACTAATGGAAGCTGTAGTCCTAGCAGTGAGTATATAAAAAGAAGTTTTGTAAATACAAAGTTTGTACCAATACACTAAATATAAAATTTGTTAAGGTTTGGATCCTGACATTAGTCCAGACGAACAAGAAGAGAAGACAAGACTTATATCTCAAGTTCTGGAGCTTCAAAACACTTTAGACGGTAAATACTTTAATAGATCTTTTAAATTTATAAAATACTGGGATCATAACAAATAGAAAAAAAATTATAGAATTACAATGGAAACTATTAAAAAATTAATAATACTTTTTCAGATTTATCACAAAGGGTTGATAGTGTAAAAGAAGAGAATTTAAAGTTAAGAAGCGAAAATCAAGTTCTTGGTCAGTATATAGAAAATCTTATGTCAGCTTCCAGCGTTTTTCAATCTACGAGTCCTAAAACTAAGAAAAAGTAAGATCAGTCTGCAAGAAAATTCGTTATATATTTTAAGAATTAAACGAGGGCCGAAGTACATTCTATTCTATTCCAAAGTATGTACATGCTGGCATCTCAAAAACGTGACTTGATTAATAGAGTTCCCTATTTAATTATAAGTAATGCCAAAGATGCTCTTGACATTAGTTTTATTTCCTAGAAAGTAGATAATTTTAAGCACGTTTGTTGTGTGCAAGAGATATTTATTTCCATTTTAAGCTATCGTATACATACTACAATTCGAAAATTGTTTCTATCATTTGTATATTTTTAGCAAGTCTTTGATTTTTTATTAATTTTTAAATCTCGATTGGCTTTTTGTGTATACCATATCTTTTTAAAATAAGGTCATTATATTTTAATTTATTGTTTAAAATCTTACCTTAACTTTATATAGTATCCTCATTTTGAAATCATACTTTATATTTAAATTGCTTTTTAACTTATCAAATAGAATTTTCGTTTTTATTTATTAATGGAATGCTTTTTTAAGAAAAGCTCACAAAATTGTTTTAACTTTAAACTGCCTTGAAATTAATAGTACCTATTTAAGGTAAATTTAAACCAATTTATTTAATAAATGTTAGAGATTTTCAAAAGAGAGGGAGATTCTGTACTAAACTGAAAAAAATCTTACTGGAATTCATATAGCATTGATTCTACAAAGAAAAATGGCATTAGAAAAGGAAAATTGTTAAAAATGCTTCGTTTTCAAGGTATTACTTTTAATCACAAGAAACATCAACGATTGGATGTTTAAATTTCATTTTTGAATGTATTTTCAAATATGTTAAAAGCAATAATAAATATAAATAATTAGTTTTACTTGAAAATTATTTTTGTGTTTTAGAATCATTTTTTTTATTTCATTGTGCTTTTTGTTTCTTGTTTTAGTAAATTTTAAAGATCTTTTAAAAACATTCTTCGTTTGATTTTTTTTCGTTTCCGTACTGCTTTTTTATTATACTTGCTTAATTTGACGATTTTTGTAAAAAAAATGTGTTCACCGACATTTAAAATGCTTTCGTTATATTAATTAGCTTCGAGTGTGCTTTAATGCTTTGAACAACTAACCGATAGTATTATTTAATGTATGAAACAAGAAATTCAACAAAAAACAGGTTCTGTGAATTAGAAAGCTATTCTTTTTCATTATAAAAGATAAACTATTATATAAATAAAAGTATTGCTATAATAAAAACTTTATAGCTTTGCATTGTTTGAAAAAAAAACACATGAAAAAATTGTGAATGTACAGAAAAGTAAAAAAATTTATATAAACATCACAGATGTTCATGTAATCTATAAATGTATCTATAAATTCAATTTAAGGTTATTTATTAAAATGACTACATTATGTAGATTATGTAATTATCGACTAAAGAGTATTATAAGCTTAACAAAAAATTTATGCTCCTGAGCACAAGCAAATGCACAATCTTTGAAAAGTTCCATTAATAAGTGACACAGGGTCATAATAAACACTTTATTGTAGAAATAATATTTCTAGTTTTATTTCTTAACCTCTAATCATATTAATTATAGTTAAACGATTGATATAGAAGATCAATTTTAATCAAATCATCAACTATAATTATTACTAAATAATTAAAGTTGTTGAAGGAGAAAAAGTTAATATCAATAAACATCAATTATATTTGATTCAAACTGATCAGTTATAATTAATTAAAACTCATAAAGAAACCAACTATTTTTAAAAAACTAAAATAACTAAAGTAAAATCAAACAATTTATTAAATTATTGTTTTTAATTTTTTATATAATTTATAATTTCATTAATTAATGTCTATAAAAATTGAGATATGAGAGTGAAATAAAATGCCAGTTTGACTAAAATAAACATTTATTTTCATTGCTAATATAAAATTAGACATTGTGATAACACGAAACACGTATCGTACAATATTTCACACAGGAAAATACTCCAAGGTTCCAGGTTCAAAGTTTGTTAAAAGGATAGGAATTAAATCAATTAGTAAAATTCTCTGTTAAAAAAAATTGATTTCCAATTGTAGATTACGTGCAACATAACTAGCACTTAAAAATACCTAAACAAATGAGTAACAGGGATAAATTCTCGACATTGAGATTACAGGATTTGATTGAAAACGTTACTCTAGATTTAAGAAAAGCTATTAACACACACTAAACTTTCACGTTCAGCAGGAAAACTTATAAATATCACAAATTATTATACAAAAATGTACATCTTTCCATTTCACCTAATTCCACTAATCATATCCTTTCTCTTAAACTCTACAACTAATTACATAAATACAAGCTATTTACAGATGATAAAGAATGTATAAATGTGTGTTCTATTAGTAACCAACAGCATTCTCCAAAAATTTCAAACTTTAAAACTTTCTTTATAAATTTAACACTCTCGAAAATTACAATTTCATAACTTTATTGGAAATTGTTTTCGCGAGTAGTCTTCTCTAGTTAAAAATGAGATGAAAATTGAAAACAATTTTACCAATTTTGTTAAAAATTTAAAAATCAATTTCACCGAGTAAATTAATTGTAGTTTGGTGATAAAAGCTTCGTTAGGAATTTATTTATTTACAATGCCAAAGCATTCTCACTTCGGGGGGCAAGGTGGTTAAATGGTTAACTACAACTTATAAAATATAGCTGATTTTCGCTATATTCAAGTTAGCTTGGATCCATTAGCTCGCAACTTTTACACACAGCTGAATTTGACACCTGAAAATTAAATATAATTGGGCGTGAGTATAAAAGAGGAAGAATAGAATACCTGGTGACGGTGTTAGAAAAGTGAAAGAAACCAAATTTGATGTTTGGTGATCGAGATTCTCTCACCTTTCGCTTCATCGTCATTCCAGTTTGCCTGCTTCAAATGCCGAAAAGTAGATAGTTACCTACTATGAAACTATACAGATTATACTAAGAGGATTGTTAATGTTTTGTACCGTCGTCACTGGAGTAGCAGTTATGACAGTGAAGCTTATGGTTGCGAACTCGAACATCAGTTCCCATCAGACCATCCCCTAAGCGAACGTGACAGACACAACATTTGAAACATTCCATGTGGTAGAAGAGACGAAGACTTTCGATTATCATCGCCGCTCCTCGACCTGAAATTTTTTTTATTTCCTATTAATCAGCGGAATTTTTAAAAATTCAAATTAAAATTTATTCAGATTAATTTTGCAAAGCATTCATTCAGATTAATTTTGAAAAGCATTTATTCAGAATTAATTTTGAAAAGCATTTATTCAGAATTAATTTTGAAAAGCATTTCTGGAAGAAGGTAATTTTAGCCAAATTTATTTTCAAAAAGCGTCTTAAAGGAAAGCTTTTAACTAGATAAAAAGCCTGTGACTTGTTTCGTGATAGAAATTATAATTAAAAATTTTACCTAGTTCATCTCCGCAGTGAGAGCACTTCTTTTTTCCAGAGACGCTCAACATCTTCTCCTGGGACTCAACACTGCTCGGAGTTTGATTAGTTTTCTGTGGCTGCATTACGTATTGTTTCTGTGTCATTTCTTGATTTGAAGGTTGCTCTATTCTAAAGTTGAAATTTTCAATTTGAAACAAATTTGCCAATTTTTTATAATTCTATTTATCAAGAGTTAAACAAATTAAAATTTAATAAATTCTATTTATCAAGAGTTAAATAAATTAAAATTTTACTTATCAATAGTTAAACAAATTAAAATTTAATAAATTCTATTTATCAAGAGTTAAACAAATTAAAATTTTATTTATCAAGAGGTAAACAAATTAGAAACAAATGTTCAAAACTTTTTCATTATTTTAAATGCACCACAATTTATCAAATTAAAGGACACTCTTTCATACCTTCGCCTAGGCTTTTCCTGTGCCCTAGCTTGCACTCTTTGCGTAAGTGTCTGTATAATTGAATCTGGTAAAGGTTTGCTATCCGACCTTGGAGGCGATGCGGTATATGGCACGGAAGTTCCTGTGACGTGTTGTTGTGGTTTCCGAACCGGCGAACGTTGATTTTTGTCCACTAATCTCCTCTGCTCTGCTTCCTAGAGAAATGGTACATTTAGTTGAGTGAAATAATTTTTTATTAAATTTAATTAACGAATTTTAGAATTCCAATAGCATCCAAACGAACTTTAGGATTCCAATAGCACTCAAACGAACTTTAAGATTCCAATAGTACCCAAACGAACTTTAGGATTCCAATAGTACCCAATCGAACCAAATTGAAAATAATTGAAATACCTGAATTAGCCAGTGCTGATAATTATATTCATGCACAGCACGTGGCACGTCGCTTTTTCTTCTCTGCACCCATTGATCACCCTGGACGATTCGTGAACGGGGAGCTGCGCTCAATGCCTGCAAAGTTTGTCTTGTCATCTGCTGACCTCCATGATTTGCCAACATCGTCGCCGAAGCGCTATGTCGAATCGACGCGTCAACTTGTTGCGGAATTGAATCCGCCGAAGGAACTCTGCTGTTCCTGCTCATAAAAAAACATCAACTTTATTTTAAAATGTCTATATTCAACGAGCGACTAAAATCGATCTCATTACAAACGACTCAAAGTCACACTTTAGCTTTATTTTACAACTCTTACGCAAGAAATTCAACAAAACAAATGGGCTCGCCGGAAACTAAGTTTCCTGTTGTCGAGGCTATTTTATTCAAGCGATATTCTTTTATTCTATTAATCGATTACTCTATTGAAATATTATTTTTTTATTAAATTATATCTCTACTATGATAATTTTAATGGAGTTCTGATAGATTTTTAATGAAGTTTTGATAGAATTTTAATGAAGTTTTGATAAAATTTTAATGAAGTTTTGATAGAATTTTAATGAAGTTTTGATAGAATTTTAATGGAGTTTTGATAGAATTTCAATTCACAGTCAATCGAATGTAAAAAGAGTATGAAATTTTAGGATCTTGAACTCCTTTTACCTGATTGTAACGTCCCTCTGTCTTTGTTCAACCATTCTTATGGGTTTCGCGGGAGGAATCGGAGGTGGAGGCGGCCTTCTTCGCTGCGCATCTTGCATTTGAAGATTGGGCATCGAAGATCTATAATTTAAAGGAGTTTGGAGTTTATATTGCTGGTTATTTCTGGGCGAGCCGTTGGCGACATCCTGCAAAGATTTCCACTGTTCTTGAAGCTGTTGTGCTAACTGCTGTTGCTTTTGTTCCCGATAAGCCAAATTGTTTCGTTTTCTTTGAAGCTCTTCTTGTTCCAGTTGTAAGAGTTCTCTTTCAACTCGAAGCACATCCTGCAATAATGTAGTTAATTTAATAATTAAAAGGTTTAATTACAAATTGAATTTAATTAATTAAAAAGTGTAATTACAAATTGAATTTAATTAATTAAAAAGTTTAATTACAAATTGAATTTAATTAATTAAAAAGTTTAATTACAAATTAAATTTAATTAATTCAAAAGTTTAATTAAAAATTAAATTTAACTAATTAAAACTCAGTAATAAAATAAATAATGAATAATGCACAATAATGAATTAAAATGCAAAAAATTAATTATAATCGATTAACTTACGCCAGTAGAGAAATCGTCATCTTGATTATCGTACTCCATTGCAGTAACTAAAGTTTTGTTCTGCAACAGACGATTAATTCAATATTAAAAAATTTATTTACATGTCTTTAAGAGTAATGTAGTTAGATCTGTAATGCATTTTTTAAGTGCATTTTGAACAACATTTTTGGACTTTATATTAGATCTGTAATTCATTTTTGGACTTTATATTAGATCTATAATGCATTTTCAACAACATTTTTGGACTTTATATTAACTTTGGACTGTTATAAATATTTAAATTAACAAAAGAGTACAATAGGTACTAATGATAAAATTATCTAATTATTATATATAATAATATAATATAATTATATATAAATTATACATAAATTATAATAAATGCTTTTAATATTCGCAAAAACGCACCTCTGGTTTGATTTTATGAATATCGTTCCTAATCATTATTTCCTCTTGTCGTCGACATTCTGAGGTCTTCTTCTCGCTTTCTTCAATTTCACTTTGAATTTTGAGTTTCTCCTGCGTTTGAATTCGAAGCTCTTCGTCCTTTCTTTCTTCCTCTAAACGTTTCGCCTCCGCCACTCTCGCAGCTTCTTCTTGTCTAGCAATTTCCTCTTGTTGCTTTCTTATAATCTCTTCCTGTTTGCGGATGTTTTCTTCGTTTTTTCGCAGTGTTTCTTCCTGACGTCGTTGCTCTTCGGCCTCTTGAGCACGTTCACGTTCCAACTGCATTTTCTCTTCCTCTAATTCACGCAGTTTATGGGCCAATTTCTCTCCAATGTCACTGTGAATTTTAAAGAATTGAAAATATTAGTTTACATGAATAAATTGAGAATGTAAAAATTAATAAAGTAAAATGAAATCAAGTGTGATTAACAAATAAATGAATAAAACGTTAGCAAATTATTGGTGAATGGATTAATTATGAAAAAGAAGAAAATTAAAAACCTATTTAATTCACGACTATTTCCATAACGCCATTGCTCTTCTTTTTCCAAGACTTCAATAATCTCACGCTCTTTTTTGGTAATTTCGTCTTCTTCCGAGGAAGTTACACTTGCTCCGAAAGGTTCGCTGCTTTGTCTACTGTGCTGCGATATATCAGGACTCACTGGCTGTTTAGTCCAGTCTTCCACGTGTCCAAGTTCCACTCCAGAATCTCGTTCGTGGCTCGAGTCCTGTTCGTAATTGCTGTCAGTGTCATAGGAGCGTCGATGGAGCTGCTCGATACGTCTTTCTTCAGCTAGAATTGCTGCCATATCAGGAGGCTTTGTCAGCATCAATTCGCGTTCAAAGTCATCGTCATTCAACTAGAAAATAAAAAAATTAAATAAAATCATATTCATCAGAATTAGCGAATCACTCATCACTTGTATTTTGATTCATTAATTATTGAATTAATGTATCTCATCACTTGTATTTTGATCCATTAATTCAATAATTAATTAATCAAAATAAAAGTGATGAGATATTTTTCTTTGGTAATGAAAACAATTTTTGTCAATTTAATTATTATGAAAAGTAATCTTACTCCTCCTATTCCAAGAAAATCGGAGCGCCTGGTTCTGAGTTCCTTCTTTATTCTGCGAGTGGAATTTAATCTCTTTAGAGGCTCAACAGGATGACTTTCTTCATCACTGAGTTCCACAGGAGGCGGTGGAGGTTTTTCTTTCGGAGGTATTACACTTGTTGGTGGTCCCAGAGGAAACGCCAGACCTGCTACTATCTCTTCATCGCTTGTTAAATTCAGCGGCAAAATCTTTGCAGAAAAATTATCTCAATCAGTACAAAGTTATTTATAAATAAAATTTTAAAACAACGTTTTATTTAAAAAATAACGTTTTATTGAAAAAAGAACGTTTTATTTAAAAAATAACGTTTTATTGAAAAAAGAACGTTTTATTTAAAAAATAACGTTTTATTGAAAAAATAACGTTTTATTTAAAAAATAACGTTTTATTTAACTAGAAACAAAATTGATTACTGAATGTAATAAATTAACAAATTGAATAATTCAATTCAGTAATCAATTTTGTTTCTAGTTAAATAAAATGTTGTTAATGAAAAATATAAAATGTTATAAATTGAAGAAAGAAATAAATTTAAAAAAACTCGATTCTTACGGGAGTTGATCCTTGAGATAATGGGCTGAACATCTCCATGGATTTTTGATTCTCGACAAAGTTTAGAGTTGTGGGCCTTTCAAGTTTTTCGGGAATTAAGGGCGGAGAAATAATTTGTGGTTTTTGCTGAATTGGATCAGATTCGAGCTCAATCTTCCTCTGGGAAACTATTTCTACCACGGATGGTGAAACCTGAACTTCTTGACGATCGACTGGCTTGATTGTTTGGCAAATCATTTCTTCTACTTCTTTCTCGATGACTGGTGGTTCCTAGGAGAAAAAATCAACGATATAACCATTTTGTTGGAGAAGAGTGCGTTACGAATTTTGCAACGCTGCATTCTATGCAAATTCATATGTGTACTAACAATCGACCTAAGCAACGTTTCTCATACGAATCTCATTACTTTCTTTACTAACACTTTATTTTACTTTCCATATTCCTATCCAAAACAATTGTTTATTCTTTGAATGTCTTGTTTATTCTTTAAATGTCTTGTTTATTCTTTAAAGGTCTTGTTTATTCTTTAAAGGTCTTGTTTATTCTTTAAAGGTCTTGTTTATTCTTTAAATGTCTTGTTTATTCTTTAAATGTCTTGTTCATTCTTTAAATGTCTTGTTTATTCTAAAAAAATTGAGTTTCAATTTTTAAAACGCTGCTTAGGGAAGCAAACATTTTGAGGAACATCATGAAAGGGAGTCATTTCCAGATAATAAAAAAATAGGAAAATATTCTAGGAAAATTTGAATAGTTAAAAAAATAGGAGCTAATGAAAGTGAAAAATTTTAAAAGAAGCAGACAATAATTGCTTATATGAAAATAAAACTGATGTGCAAAAGAATAAAGCTGATGTGAAAAAAGTAACATTTAAAATAAACATGCAAAAGGATGTGGAAATAAGAAAAATTTACAGCACGCATGTAAATGCAAATGTAAAAAGGGTTTTTAAAACACAGAATATTTTTAAAAAAGCGAGAAAAGTAGAAGCTTTTCTAGTATAAGAAACCAGAAATCAATCCAGCCTTTTCGAATAACTTAAATTAAAGTTAAAAAAGGTTTTTAAAAGTATTTTAAAAAAATTAAAATATTTTAATACAAAATGATAAAAAATTTATTTCGATTATAATTTACAAAAATATTCAATTTTGTTTACCTCCATCTTAAGTGTATCGAACAAACACTAATTAACAGTTTAATAAATTTATTTAATTGTCTTCCGATTCCTCAAATGATCTAATTCTATAAAATGATTTTTCCACACCTATAACGATGATTTCCACTCTCGAAAGGTAAAAAGTGAACTGATATCTGAATCGTTTTACAACATTTATGAAATGATTACGATAAGAAACAAATGTCTACTATGATTCTTTGTTATCAGAATAATTTAAAACACTATTTTCGTTGAATGTTTCTCAATATTTTGCAGTGAATTTCAATAGGAAAATATTTGCTAAAAGCTTGTTAAAGCTTGTTAAATATTTAATTACATATTTAATAAGTTTAAAAAATCAAAGTTTAATAAAATTATAAATTAAAATTTATAAAAAATCAAAATTTAATAAAATTATAAACTAAAATTTATAAAAAATCAAAGTTTAATAAAATTATAAATTAAAATTTTTTCTTTCTAAGGGAAAGCAATTAAAGGATCGAATCATTTTTAAATAATAATTAAAGTTTATGAAAATTATTACAATGGTCTTAGCGAAAAATAAAGTGAATTTTTTTTACAAAAAGGTATAAATTAATAGAAAATCATGCTTTTATCGTTTTCCTATCACTTTAAAGTGTACTTTGTGACGTTATTTTGAAGATAAGAATTTTTTACTTGTTCTGGTGTGATTCAATCTTTGACGAAATTTTGTTATCATAAATTAATCATCGAAACTTATTTCTAAAAATATCGAAATAAAATTTTCTGTATTTATTTTCGAAAAACATGATCAAGTAAATAGAAGTATATAAAATCGTTCTATAAAGATATGTATTAATGATTTTAAATAACTTTTTTAAAATAAAAATGTGAACATTTTAAAAATGAGTCAGTATTGGGAAATTTGAAGCATCTGCATAATCAAGCACAATCCTAGGGAAAAGTAATTCCGATCTGCAAACCTTTATTTTCAAATAATTTAGAACTTTGTTGAATTAGTTAATTTTTTAATTTAAAATTAAATATGCTCAAAGCAATAATTGACAAAAATAATCAACTGAATAATAACGATGCAAAATAAAACAGACAATAATTGTACATTTAAAAGTTAGTTTTTAAATAATTCAATTTTAACAATTTTAATAATTTTTTCAACCAGTCAACAAGAGTCAAAAATTACGATCAAAATATCGTAATTGTATTGAATATCTAAAAAAGAAGATAATTACATAATTGCAAATCGGACTTTCTTTGAAGCGGAGGCTTTTAAAAACACTGCCTTACCTCTTAAAAATACCCAAGCTTTAGATTAAGAAGGTCCAGCAGGAAGAAGCAGATGGAGCTTCAATTTTTTTCTAAAGATCTTCTTTAAAGTCTCGAGGTGTAAGAAACTACTGAGACTTTGATTTAAATTACGAAAGAAAGAAGAAGCGATGGAAATAGGTAATTCAATAGTTAATTATTAAGGAGCTCAAATTATACTTGAATCTTAAATTATTATCTAACTTAAATTATTCTAGATTTCAAATCCTACTGGATCTTAAGTTATTCTGGAGTTCAAATTATATCTTAAATTACTCTGGATTTCAAATTATACTGTATTTCAAATTACACAGGATCTCAAATCATACTGAATTTCAAATTACAATAGATTTCCAATTATAATAAACTTCAAATTATAATTCCAAGAGAACAAGTGGAAAATTATGTTAATTTTTCTTTCCCCTGCAAGAATAAATAAGACCTGAAATTGCCTATATAGAAGCTAATTGTACATTTAAAGCAATATTTTCTTCTGATTTAACAACGTAAAACTGGATTATAAATATAAACTGAAAATATAAACTGAATTATTTATTGCATCATTATTATCGAATGTTTATTTATCAAAAAATATTCCAAAGTGAATTGAAATTTCAGACATTTTTTTGTAAATGTACTTTTAATGGACAAAGTTTTTTATGTAATTTTCAAACCATAAAAATGATTTTGCCTGAAAATGGGATTTTTAAAATTATGTATTAATTGTATCAATCTAATGTATATGATTTGTTGAGATTGAACGCTTTTTTTTATTTAATTTTAATAAAAAAAAAACTTTTCTTTCTTTGTGTGTAACAAAGCAAGTATAATCTACTGATTCTAATAAGCTAGACTTCGTTAACTACTTTTATTTGTGAGTATTATTACGTGGGACTATGATGTTCTCGTCGGCTTTAATTGGCATTAAATAATTACCGGAACTGACAACACTGGACTGAGCAATAGAAATTCATTAATAATCCACTGGCGCAGAATATTTTTTGCATTTTTTAGAATTTCGTTGAAATTTAAAACTACAGATTATTAAAATTTCAATTTAAGAAAGAGAATAATTGAACAACTTTTTTGTTTTAATAAAAAACGTATAATATTTTTTTGAAAAATTGAAAATATAAACGTATATTATAAAATACGTATATTTTGTTTATTTTTTTTTTAATTTTTAGTTTTTAATATTTTCATGTTAATTACCAGAGTCTAATTGTATGTAATACTCGGTCTTATTTATTCTTAATTCACATAAGTAATCAGTTTAAAATACTATTTATATATTAAAATTACCAAACGTAAGTAACAGATTTAAAAAAAACATACACGCAAAAAAAAGAAGAGTGAACATGTAAGACATATTTTTAAATAAAAATCTTCTTTCTTTGGATAAATAAGAAGAAAAAATGCTTCCCTATGAGGAAGCAAAAAGACAAGAAACAAATTAAAAGTATTTCTCAGAATTGACTACAAAAATAAAAATAAACAACAAAGTGATTTTTAATATGTCTAACAAATATTTTAAACTTTAAATATAAATTTCTTAGAATCAAGGCCCCAAGTTTTTAATTGCAGACTCACGATTAAATGCATGCTGGTCTGATTGGAGTTCAAAGCTCAAGAATTTTTAATTTATTATAGTAAAAGAATTTAGCCCTCGGTAGAGAGGGATAAATTACATAATTTTTAATTTAAACTAATTAATTTAAATTTTGAATTTGTAATCGAAAGTTATGAAAAAGTTGATTAAAAAAACTATTATAAATGTAATTTATTAACATTTACTTAACATTCAAATGAACGTATTTTTTAATCAATAATTTCTTATTTTTACATAACTTTCTTCACTAAATGCCTGAACGTTCATTTTGGAAATAAACAATTAAATGAAAATTTCAAATGAAATGAAAAGTTTAAACGAAATGAAAAGTAAATTTCTAAAAGTATTTTAAATTTTTTTTTTTAACTAAGATCACTATATTCGTCGGTTTTTTTTAATTTTTTAAAAGTATTTAAAAAATTTTCCCTTTTAATTAAAATTCCTAAATTTATTTTTAAAAAGGAATTTAGTACAAAAATTTTAAACAAGAGCTGTGAACTGCCTAATCGACTAGAAAGTGGTAAGTGATTGAAAAGAGGAAAATGAGAGTCTTGACTGCCCAATTAATCTTATATTTCGTGTTACATCGTATATTTTTCGAAAATGCTTCACTCGACGAACAAGTATTCACTACCTCGTGCTGTACTGGCTATACAACCCTTCAATTACACTAAGAATAAGTCTTATGCTCAAATGTTCCAAAGTTCAACACATCGTCCCTTTCTCTTCCACAACCCTTTATCACGTCATGTTTTTTTTTATTCTTACGTGATCGTCTTTAAAGCTCACAGAAATAAATAAATTAGCGTAGAGATTTGCCTCTCAGAAGGACAATCATAGATTTTTATCACAATCGTTACATTAGATTTCTTTCAGGCCAAATTTCACTCTTTCAGAGTGATCAAAGAGGCCCTTCGATTTCTACCTTTTGTTTTTTAAAACTGCCTAAATTTTAAAATTTTAAAACTATGTTCTCTACATACACCTGGGGTTATGGATTTGAATCTTTTATACTGTCTATTTACACTTTTAGCTACAATTTCTAAATGTTCTTTTCGTAAGTGACAGGATTTTATTCAAGAATTGATTATTGCTTTATGAGACGAATCGATCAGGGTTTAGATTAAATTAAAAATTTGGATTAAATTAAAAATTTAAATTAAATTAAATAATTTCCATTAAATCAAAAATTTAGATTAAATCAAAAATTTAGATTAAATCAAAAATTTAGATTAAATTAAAAATTTAGATTAATTAGAAATTTACTTCGATGATTGTAAAATCGGAAAAGACTTTAAATTCAAGGAAAACTTATTTTAAAATATTTTATTTAAATCTATGTGTTAAAATGTATTTTATTTAAAGTCGAGGATTCATATTTTATTTAATTCCATTTTTTATTAATATCTAGTTTTCATTAGAATCTGATTACAATTCCAATTACTTTCAATATTGAAATCGTTTTTAAGTTTCAACATATGTAAATGAAATTCAGTTCAAACCCAATTTCAGTTTAAATCTAATTAAAAAGTAAATAAACTTCCATTCGTATACTATATTTTTATTAAAAAATCATTCTGAAATAGGAAATTGAGAAAATAAATAACAAAATGAAAATACCTTAAAAATTGTAATAAATAATATATAATTATAATATTTATATATTATTAATTTGTGTATATTAATTTTGGCTTGAGAGTCCATGAAAGAAGAACGAGTATTTTTTTTTTCAAACGTTATATTAATATAATAATAATAATATTTATATATTATAATTAAATTTCAAGAACTATTTGATAATAGTTACGAAACTATTAATGTAAATAATTTTTATAGAAAATACATATTTGATTCTAGGAAAACTTTTTACAATTACGTGATATTCTTCTGAAAAGTAGGAAGTTCTATTCAGTCTTATAATTGTGAATGTGTCATTCAAGTCTTGATTATTGTCTTAAGAATTTACAATTCAATGCACCATTAGATTCTTACTTTAATGTGAGATCTACTGCATCTGAAATTTTATTCTTCGCTGGATTCTTTAGCAATTCACACAATTATGTGAAAACTCGCTGAAGCTGATGATGCTTGAAAAATATTCAACTCCCATAAAACTGATAAAAATAGGAGAGAATTTCAATTCTAGAAAAACGTTAACTTTTTAAAAAATTCTATTCTAATGCAATTCATTATAAACCATTGAAAGTCAATGGAATCAATTTGATAAAGTTCCGTTTACAAAATTTGTATAAAATTGTCTAAATTCTAGAATTATTATAATGATATTAACTGATCGATTCGTCTTACTGCGAAATAATTTTAATCAGTCTTTAATATTCGAGGACTTGCTTAAAATCATTTTTAATAAATTACGGAAGCAGAGTTTGAATTTACTTATTAAAAGATAGTGAATTTTGGAAATTGAATTTCAAGTCGTTTCTTAAATAAATAAATAAAAATAATAATAAGTGAGAAAAACATTACGTTTTTTTTATTAAAACGAATTGGATTTTAAAAAATAAAACTTCAACGCCAAAGAGATTTTAATTTCATTTCTTGAGATTCAGAAGCTTACTTTTGAATCAAAGAAACATTATTTCAAATTCTTTGAAACATTGAGCTGAAAGTTTATTTGAAAATTGAATATTTAGGAGTTTATTCAAACAATTTAAAAATCCAATTAATTTAAAACTTTAATTAATTTAAAAATTCAATTAATTTAAAAATTCAATTAATTTAAAAATTCAATTAATTTAAAAATTCAATTAACTTAAAAATTCAATTAATTTAAAAATTCAATTAATTTAAAAATTCAACTAATTTAGAAATCCAATTAATTTAAAAAAGAAGTATTTCTTAAGAAATGAAATGAACTTCATTTTATTACGAAAACATCATTCATTTAGAAAAAACAAAGCTTCCTCTTGAGAAATCAAAAAGATTCTTGATCTTAAGAAATTGAATCTTGAGTAATTCAAATCCTAAAGAAGTAAATATTCAAATAACAAAGTTATCTTGAAAGTTCAAAGCTCTGAATCCTAAAAGATAAAATTAAAAATTCACATAGTTTTGTAAAATAGTCTCAAATTTCCTGTCACATATTCTATCTCCTAATCCCGACTATGTACAAAGTATAGCAAAAGATTAGCTAAGCTGAATAAAGTTTGGAAAATTGATTTAAGATTTTCGTAAAGAGTTACTTTTTTGATCTTCATTCCTAACCTCAGAGTTTTGGTCGTTTTTAAAATAATCGACCGCGACCAATGGAGTGACTGGAGACTTTGGAGTTTTTCCTTGAGGAACCACCACCTTTTCCCAAACTTCCACCACCGTAAGTCCTCTTTCAGCTGGTCGGGAGTCCATCACCAGGGTCGACTTTGTGCAAGAGGAAGCAGAGGTTTTGGAATCGATCGTCTCTTCCGTCTTCAAATGAGGTAATTTGAAGCTACTTGAGGGACTGGTGGGAATTGGAACAGGAATTTCTGAAGTCTTTGATAAACTACGTGTCTTTGGAGAAACTAGTTTTGGAGACGAAGGGGAAACTAATTTCGGAGACGACGGAGAAACTAATTTTGGCGAAGGAGGAGAAGTTTGTTTTGGGGAAGGAAGAAAAGATAGTTTTAGAGGAGGAGAAACTGCTTTAAGAGGAAGTGGAGAAAAAAGAGTTTTTGGAGGAAGTGGAGGAGAGGAAACTTGTGAAGGAGAAGAAACTTGTGGAGAAAAGGAAACTTGTGGAGGAGAAGAAACTTGTGGAGGAGAGGAAACTTGTGGAGAAGAGGAAACTTGTGGAGAAGAGGAAATTTTAAGAGGAGAAGAAACTTTAGGAGAAGAAGAAACAGTTTTCGGAGAAGAAAGAAAAACGGCTTTAGGAAAAGAAGGAGAAATAGATTTAGGAGAAGAAGAAGAAGAAGAAATTGATTTAGGAGAAGAAGGAGAAACAGATTTAGGAGGGGAGATAATTTTAGGAGAGGAAGGTGAAACGACTTTAGGAGGGATACATTTAGCAGGAAGAGGAACAACTTTAGGGGATACGGAAATAATTTTGGGAGTAGGAGATACTGGAGAAGTTGAAGAAGAAGTTGGCGGAGAAGTCAAAAGGGATAATGGAAAAACTGGGGAAGTCAAAAGAATAGAATTAACAGTAGTTAAAGAAGCAGAAGAAACCGGAAGAGTTGAAGGAGCAGCAGAAACTGGAGAAGTTGACAAAGTAGGAGAAACTGGAGAAATTAAGGAAGAAGAAGATGCAGAATTTGATTCACCTGATTTGTTGATAGTTTTGCGAGGAAATGGTGTCGGAATTTTGGAAGTTCTAGGCGACGTGCAAGGAGAAAATTTTGAATCTTGCGGACTCAAAGGACCACTCTGGGATCTTGTAATAAAAGTCGGAAGAGTAGGAGTCGGTGGAGAAGATGGAGAGGAATCAGAACTTTCCAGAGAATATTTTTCTTTAAACAAATCTTCTGTAAGATCTAATTTGAAAGCAGGCTGAATGACCCTTTCCAAAGAATCTTTAAGACTCGTTACAGATTCCAAAGAATTTTTAAGCTTCATTGCAGATTCTGAAGAATCTTTTGGTTTCGTTAAACATTCCAAGGAGTCTTTTGGCTTTGTCGGAGACAAGGATTTCAATTTGAGAATCTCAGGAGGAGTTCTTCGAGGGGGAATTTTTGGACTTTGGTACACGACTGGACGAGAGGAAGAAGAAAGTGAATTGTTAGCTATTACTACAGTTTGTGGTTCAATTTTGTTAGTAGTTACTGGTTCAATTTTAATAGACGACTGTTCCCCAGAAGAAGATTCAGCAGTACCCTGAAGAATTAGAGTGACGAGGCAAATTTTAGAGAATTAGACCCATTACCATGTTTGAAAGTGACGAATTACTCGGAAATGTGATAGAGCTGATAGCGTTGATTACTTAATGATAATGAATATTTGTGCAATTCTGTTTAAAATGAATCCACCAAGATATGAAGATAATTTGCAACTGATAACTATTGTTTGCTTTAGCTTTTTAGTGTTAGAATTTCATTTTTTGTCAGCTATAAACTATTTTAATCTCTTGTAAACTCTATTAAATCCTATTTTCTTCTATTAAATTCTATTCTCTTCTATTAAATTCTATTCTCTTCTATTAAATTCTATTCTCTTCTATTAAATTCTATTCTCTTCCATTAAATTCTATTCTCTTCTATTAAATTTTATTCTCTTCTATCCTCTTCTATTACATTTTTTTTATTCTATTAAATTCGCTTGCATGAAATTCATTTATTTTTCAGATTAGATAGCAGATAATTTCAGATAAGATAGCAGATAATTTCAGATAAGATTGTCACTTTCCATAACTCGTCACTTCCTTTTAAAGCCCCCAAAAGAAATTTTTTAAATTCTTACCTTCATTGTTGTCACTGCTTCTCTCTGACAAACAGTCGTATCTTGTTCTTTTCTCGATTCCTCTTCTTCTTTTCTTAATTCCTCTTTACTGAATTCTTCTTTTCTAAATTCATTCCTCAATTCCCCAATTCTAAGTTCTTCTTTTCTCGAATTACCATTTCTCAATTCTTCTTTTCTCGAATCACCATTTCTCATTTCTTCTTTTCTCATTTCTTCTTTTCTCAATTCCCCATTTCTGAGTTCCATTTTTCTCAATTCTTCCTTTCTCAGTTCTCCATTCCTGAGTTCCATTTTCCTCAATTCTTCCTTTCTCAATTCCTCCTTTCGCACATCCACCTTCCGGATTTCGATCACTTCCAAAATTTGAGGCTCCGGTTTTTCCTCGATAACTTGCTGTCTCTCGACATGATGATGAAGAATCTCTTCATCAATCGGCTCATCAGCCTGACTCACAGAACAGCTAACGTCGGCGGTATGAATTCCAGAATCCTCCCTGTCAGTATCATTAAGAATTTCTGCGGAAGAGGAAGAAGCCGGGTAACGTCGAGTATAGTCCAACTCCTCGAGACTCTGCACTCTCTCGAAAGTATCGGGTCCACTGGAAGCGTCCGCATCCAAGGAATCAAGACTTCTGTGAAAAGGTGCTCTAGGTGCTCTATATTCCGAATCCGGGGAAGAACTTCTTTCACTGGGTGTCGAATTATCGACCCTGTTTGCTTGATCCCAAAGATTGTGTTTGACAGAAGAATTTCTTTTCTCTTCCTTATTTCTCACAACGTCCAGCGCACTGAGACGATCTTTAATCGACCTTGCAGATAATTCTCCATTATGACGAGACTCGTGACCAGTTGCCGGAGTGGAAGACTCATCACTGCTGCTATACTTCTCAAGCGTTGACAAACGTTCCCTCAATGGTCGAATAGTCTCCAAATCCTCCTCATGCAAATTATTCTTCTCCCTCTCAGATGTCTGTTTCTCCAAATGCGAGAGTCTTTCCCGAATTGAGTGCATATCTCCCGAGAGCCTATTCAGAGCCTTACTGTTATTCTTCTCAAAGTTTTCCGATTCGTTTTTCTGCTTTTCAAGATGCGATAGACGCTCCTTGATGGATTTATTCGGAAAATCAGATCCTACCCTGTTATTGCATTTGCTATCAGCATTTTTCTGCGCAGCTTTCTCGAAAATCTCGCGTCTCTTGAGAACGTCAACCTTAACGATAGGACCGTTCGTTTCCTCGTTTAAACTCGACTTTGAACCATTCGTCGCTGCCTTGGAATTCTCCAACTTCACTTCCAGATTTGCCAAAGATCGTCTGGGTATATTCTGAGCCACTCTGGAAACGTAACCCCGGATTGCTCCTTCATAGGTGTATTCCTCTGGTTCTGGAGAACTCGCTGTCGCCGTTGCTGCCGAGTCGTACTCATGGTTGTTGTGAAACCCGTTTCCAAACGTTGATTTCTTTTCCGACTCGTTCCCGTTTTCGTTTGGTGCATTGTCCACGTCTGAATGGTTCTTTTCAATCTCACTGTCTCTGTCGCTCTGTGAAAATTAGAAATTAATAATAATTAATCGATTTTTTTATCACAAAATCATTATCATTATTAATCACAAAAATACAAAAAATTAGAATTTAAAAAAAATACTGAAGAATTGGAAACTCTTAGAAAAGAAGCAACGTTTCTAGGATTCTAAAAACTCTTCTAGGAATTCGGAAATTCTACTAGGATTCTAAAAACTCTGAGCAATCCAGAAGAATCTGGAAGTTTTGTTTGAAAGTTTTAAAACTCTGATAACTTGGGGAACTAAGAATTAGATTTGGAATCAAAAGAGCATCAGGAATCTAGAAATATTTGTTGTAACTTAATTGTATCTTTATCTTATTTGTATTTTTATCTTATTTATATTTTTATCCTATTTGTGTCTTTATCTTATTTATATTTTTATCCTATTTGTGTCTTTATCTTATTTGTATTGTTATCTTATTTATATCTTTATCCTATTTGTATCTTTATCTTATTTGTATCTTTATCCTATTTGTATCTTTATCTTATTTATATCTTTATCCTATTTGTATCTTTATCTTATTTGTATCTTTATCTTATTTATATCTTTATCCTATTTGTATCTTTATCATATTTGTATCTTTATCTTATTTGTATCTTTTTGTTTCTAGTAACATGAAAACTTTTATAATAATCTAAAAGTCTTTTTAGCAGTCAAAAAATTCTTCTGGGGGTCTAGAAATCTTCCAAAGAATCTAGAAACTCTTCTAGGGTCCTAAAAACTTTGCCTGGGAGAAAAAATTCTTCCATGAGCCTAGAAAGTTTTTAGTTTTTGTCAAGACTCTTGAAACTTTTGAGAGTTAAGAAACTTGTTGTAGAGTCGGATAATTACCAGAACACTGTGTGTGTCGTCGTGAGTGTCGCCGCTGACAGAACTCTTTCCACTGCTGGTACCAATGCCGAGATCACTCAAATCGTTCGAGTCCTCTTCATGGTACATAGTGAGACTCATGCTCAATTTTCGACCCCTGTTTCCTCGTTCCTCCATCATTTCTGAAAAGGTTTTGCTTCGTCGTCTTTGTCGATCGTGTTCCTCTAATTCCAGTTTCTTCACCTCCACTACTCGTTCAATTATATGTTCTTGGCGCTTCCTTCTACTACTCTTCCAGTTATCTAAATTCTGCAAAAAAAGCAAAAATTAGTGATTTCTTTCTAGCTGGAAATCTGTCAATAAAACTGCAACTAATCTGTTAATAAAACTGCAACTAATCTGTTAATAAAACTGCAACTAATCTGTCAATAAAACTGCAACTAATCTGTTGATAAAACTGCAACTATAATCTGTTAATAAAACTGAAACTAATAATTTACTACCAATCTACTGAACACTAGCGAAAAATCTGATCTAGTTCTTATTAAAGATAGAAATGATCTAAAGATCTACAAATCTACATTAAATATAATGATCTAAATCTAATGACCAAAAATAATAATCGAGAGAGCCTCGAAGAAGCTTTTGAACCAAATTTTCGAAACGAACTGTTTTTAGACGGCTCTATTTATAAAATGGAATTCAAAGTGTTATTCTACTTACTGACTGCCAATCTTCGGGGTCTTCTCGCACCTCCTGTTTGATCTTTTTGACTTCTTGGACCTTTTGCAGTTGTTCTTGAGCAGTCCGGTAAAGCGAACATGGTCCCACCTTCACAAACTGAAGGGGGTTTGTTGCTTGTTTAGGTGGAGTTTTGAGCGTGGTCTTTAATTTCGGTGGTTCGTGTGTCATCTGAAAGTAACCAAACAAAGAAAATAGATTAGCCGATTATAAATCGATTGATTATTTCACATAAATAATAATAATTATTAAAAAAAATTAATTATTAAAAAAAATGTATTATTAAAAAACTGTGTAATTTTTTATTTTCCTGACTCGGAGTGATCGTTAAATTTTTATATTTCTTTAATCAACTGCTGAGTGATCAGCAGACGTAACAATCATCTTGACGTAATAATAATTATTAATTTAAAATAAGTGGAAAATATTAAACAAATAATTTACTTGATAATTATTTTACACGAATGAAAGATAATTTAAAATTCGAGTTCTATTGACTATTAGAGTGCACACATTTTAAAGTTTCGAGATAAAAAATAGTTCCGCTTTCGAGAAGCCAAGTGACTCAGAATTTAGTAAAAGCAAAACGAGAGTTAGCAAAATATTATCGCTTTTTAGCTTGAGACAGATTTTAATTTGGAATTTCAGAGATCAATATAAACTAAATTTACGAGGAGCGAAACTTTCCTTTTTGAAATTCACTCAAAATTCTATGTCTACAATTCGTAAATATGAAAAACAATAAAATAGAAGCGAATGAATAATTTAAATCAGAAATAATAAAAAACTAAAAAACTTCCGCGCTCAAAAACTCATAAAAGTGAAATCAAGTCCACTCCACTAGGAAAATTAATTCTTTTGAACATAAAATTAATTCTTTTGAACATAAAATTAATTCTTTTGAACATAAAATTAATTCTTTCTGACATAAAATGAATCCTTTTTAACATAAAATTAATTCTTTTTGACATAAAAATAATTTAAAACAGGTCAAAACCTACAGCGATCCCCCCTATGTTCCCTCCCGGTGGAAGTCGAATTTTTCACAACTTTAGAGCTAAAAAGTTTACGTGCCAAGATTTAGATCTTTCGTCTGGGAAACGGGTGATTGCCGCACGTTCTCACCCGTTTTAAATTATTTTTATGCTAAAAAGAAACACCTTTCCCACTGGAGTGAAGTTGATTTGAGTTTGTATTTTATGAGTTTTTAAGCACGAGAAATTTTCATCCTACTTGAGACACATATTTAATTTCAAGTCCATAAATGGTGTCTGAGTGAAAGATCAATCGATATGAGGAGACACTTGTTTGTGGATTTATGTAATTTATAAGGGTACACACGTTAAGGTGAAATTTTTCTCGTGTTGATTTAGAGAGCCGACAGTGTTGATAGTTGATAGGGAAATCAGAAGTCAAGTTTGACGATCAGAGAGTGAAGGAGAAAACGATCGGGGCGCGCCAATCATTGAGTGAACGGTCGTTGCTGAAAAACCGGAAGCGGAATTAGGATTAGGCCATCGGAAAGCAAGTAATGTTTCAAATCGTTTGTTAATCACGATCATCCAGTGTTTTTTAAACTCAATAACAATGTGTGAAATTTTAGAAGGACAGAAGACAAACGATTTCTATTTATATAAGAAATAATCTATATCTTTTTAAAGCCCTGGAACTTTATAGGTATAGGAATTAGTTTATGATTTTTATCTTTAAGGAAGAAAAACTGCGAGTGGAATTTACATAATATTTATAAGTAAAATGTTCCTAAAAAGTTTAATTGAACTAATTAGGTTTATTTCAACTGGTTAGGTTTATTTCAACTATAGTTAGGTTTATTTTAACTAGTTAGGTTTATTTTAACTAGCTAGGTTTATTATTTTACACTTAAGATATAATTTTATTTATATTTAGCAAATTAACACTAATCTATTTGTATCTTTTTCCATATCAACTATATAGAAATAATGTTTTTGAATAGCTCGAACTTTGAAGAAATCTATCCCTACTTTATGTATTTCAATCTTTTTATTCTTTATATATCGATTCACAAAGCAATCTGTTCTATTTAGCTAGTTTTCTATTCTTTATTATATCCTTTTCTACCCTTTTCTTTATTTTCTATTATTTTCGTTTCTTATTATTTTCGTTTTCTATCTTCTTTATTTTCCCTTTTATTTTTTCCCTTTTATTTTTTCCCCTTTATTTTTTCCCCTTTATTTTTACTATTTTGTAGCTCTTTCCTGTTTATTTTGAATTCACATCAATATTTGTATTGTAAATATTGTATATTGTTGTACAATCAATTTATTAGATAGTTATGTAATCAATATATATCCCTATTAATTTACTTCCTCAATTTTTATGTTTCTTATAAGTATCACTACAACATATTCCAAATTTATCAATTTTAACCATTTTCGTTTTTATTGGAAAACCAATCTTCTATTTAATCCTAATGTTTTTCAAATTGTCTATATCAACTATTAATTCCCACTAATCCACTTTTATCTCTCTACTTTTTATTCACTGCAATCTTTTTCATTATCAAAAGCTTTATTCAATTTCTGCTTTTTTCCTACTTGCGTCCATAGGCGACTTTATTAGAGTTACTCGTCTGTTTCTTAGCAGAGTTAAGCAAAACTGCAAGTTATTAAGTTTGTATCTCATTCATTTCAAGTTTTTTCAAAAAATGCTGAAGATTTTGAGAAAGCAAAATTCGTTTTATAGGGTTTCTTTGATTAAAAACCGTCATCAGGCACAATAAAAAAGATGTGAGAGTAAAAAAAGATATGAAGAAGAATAAAAAAAGGATCAAGAAGAATAAAAAAGGGATTAAGAAGAATAAAAAAGGAATCAAGAAGAATAAAAAAAGGATCAAGAAGAATAAAAAAGGGATCAAGAAGAATAAAAAAAGGATCAAGAAGAATAAAAAAGGGATTAAAAAGAATTGAAAAAACTCACCGTCCTGTCTTGCGAGGCAGGCATCTTTGTTCCTTCCTCTTCGATCCTCCTCTTCAGTGTAGAAAGACTCCTCTCAATGTTGGGTCCATCCTACGCTTTGCTCCTGCAAGATAAACAGGAAGCCTTAATAAGGACAGATTCATTTTGCTTTTCTCCATAAGATAAGAGAAAAGATCCTTTCAAATAGACGTGTAGGGAAGTGTGGGGAAAAGGGTAACTCAGCAAAAGATAAACGTCCTCCTCTATAGGTAGAGTATTTGTACCAGTATTAGTCATACTATGTGCGTACATATTAAAGCTTGTCTAAGATTTCTATTACACTCTATACACTCATAAATTCAATTCTCCTTCATAAAATCAACTCGCAACCTCCAGTTATCCTTTCTACTAACAATATTAGTTATTTTACGATCATGGAGGAGTAAGCGATTAAAAAATCAAATGGGAAAAGCCACGTACTATCTTTTATTTCCCAAGAGAGAATATTTCATGATCTAATACCTGACGTGTGAAAATTCTCCTCACATTTATACTTGATTGATTATACAAAGAAACTGTATGGGAATATCCAAACAAAAATGCACTGAAATTATCTTCATATTTTTGAAAAATAGAAAACTGTGAAAGCATTTGCACCACAAATAAAACTTTATCTTTAACTTATATAACTTTATCTTTATTTTCATTAAATATGAAAATGTTAATTAAAATGCAAAAGGTACAATTGACAAAAGAAAAAATTATTGAAAGCTATGTTGAAAAAATGTCCGACGATAGCAAAAAATGTTTGACGATAGCAAAAAATGTCCGACGATAGCAAAAAATGTTTGACGATAGCAAAAAATGTTTGACAATAGCAAAAAATGTTTGACAATAGAAAAAAATGTTTGACAATAGAAAAAAATGACCAATAAAACGAGATTGAAGAAAATAAAAGCAAAATTGAAAAAAGATGAAAAAAGGTGAAAACAACGCTTTCCTCTGAGGAAGCAAAAAAGATGAAAAGTATTGAAAGAAACATTGTGAGCGTAATAGAGTTATAAATGATGATTAAGCGATTGAATTGAAATTTGGCCGTGAATATTCAAATGATGGGGTTAAAAATGAGTTCTAATGAATAATTTATTGTTTTAGAAAGCTGGCTGCCTACTTGTGAAAAGTTTACGAGGTTTGCGTTTTAGTATCGACTTTCAATCGGCGCAATAGAAGACTCTTCACGGAGCAAATGCCTTATCACGACATCCTAGATATATCGTTTAATGGCATCCCTTATCAAACGACACTTACGTCGTCACGTCCAAGACCTCGAGGCCAGCGAGTTCGCTATCTTTAAGAACACATTCTAGCTGACTAGTTTAATTAGCGTCTTTTTTCCCCGCAGTTCTTATTATGCAAATATCCCAGAATGAGAGGAGCAATCGACAAGTGACAGTCAACAACTTCTCGTAATTAGAATATCGGGTCAATTAATTTATTGTTATTGTCTAAAAGTTTAAATCTCAGCCCACACTCCCACGTATCATTAAAATACTAACGAATTAAATCAGTATTTTTAATTCTTGGTCTTTGAATATAAAACTCATAGAACTACTTTCGCATTTATAAATATAGGTACATAATTATATTAAAAGACGGTTTTGATTTTATATTTTATTATTATAAAATTGTTTTAATTATTTTATTATTATAAAATTACTTTAATTATTTTATTATTATAAACAAATAAGAAATGAATAAAAATAAATGTAAATACGGATATAATTAAAAAATTGAAATAATTAGGAGAAAGAGCGTCAAGAACGGAAAATAGAGGTAAAAATAGAATCGTAAAAGATTCGAAAGAGTTAAGAAATGCAAAAAATACAAATGCATTTGGATTATTAAACAGCTACTTGAATTGCCTAAGCCTCGATTAATGTTTGCGGATGGTGGTAAAAAGGCATTTGATGAAAGGAATCTTGTTTAAAAAGGAAAAAGGGTTATTATTTGACTAACGGATTTGACCAGGAAGAGTTTTCGATCCTAAAGTCAACAGTTGCTTTAGGCGAGAGAGAAAGACGTATGATTGCTAAACTGCACTAAACAAGTTCGTGAGCACGTAAACTGCGTAATATTCAGTGTCAGTAGATACACATGTAGTGACAAGTAGTTATTAGGCAAAACTAGACACTTGGTGTCCCGTGGGAATCAAAAAATCAATCTCAACAAGAATTCCTATTTTTTCGGCAATTTTGCATTCTTTCAATAAGTCTTGAATACCTTCATCACTTCATGATTAGTGTTAAAGGAAACAATCTTTCCTATTTAATTAAATTAATTGAATAATTATTATTTTATTAAATTCATTTAATGATTATTATTTAATTAAATTAATTTAATAATTATTATTTTATTAAATTAATTTAGTAATTATTATTTTATTAAATTAATTTAATGATTATTATTTTATTCAATAATTTAATAATTGCAAAAAAAGTTCGAAATTAATGGAATTCATTAATAAAAAATCTGTAGAAAAATACAAAAAGTAATTAACAAAATAGTTGTGAAATAACGGAATTTATTTCAAAACTATATTTCTAATTCTAATATATTTAAATAATAAAATAAAAGTACCGCGCCCATAAAAATGAATAAGGAGAGGAAGGGGGCGAATTATTGTTGAAAATGAGACAGAGCGAAACAAAGGAATAATTTCTAGTGCAAAAAGTATCTGGTATAAAATATAATACATTTATATCCAGGAATGCAAATGTCATAATAATAACAGCGTTGAGTTATAAAAAAAGCGGATACGTATTTTCCGTCAATAAAAAGGCAGTAAATGTTGAAACAATGTCGATCATAAATTTGTACATAGTTCTGAATATAATAAAACCTTCGAGAGGATTTCTCATTGCAATGAGAAAATTTAAAACGAGTTTTATATAATACTGAAAACAATATCTTCACAATATGTCCGTAAAATCAAATTTCAAAATTAATTTTCTACACCGTCGGGTTTGGCAATAATCTTTCTTTAAATAATGTTAACAAACATTAATTAATAAACTTGATTAATTAATTTTAAATAATAATCGACATTTTAAATAAATAATCAAAAGTAGTCAAGTGTTTTGGCATATTATATCGATTCTTATCTTAAAAAACCATAATTGTTTCAAAACAATAAAAATTCAAAATTGTTTCATGATGTAAAAAGATTATAATTACTTATTATAATTAAAAATTAACATTACTTTGTAAAACAAAAAGGAATCCAAATAATTTAGAATAGAAAAAGGAATCCAAATAATTTATAATACAAAAAAGAATTCAAATAATTTACAATACAAAAAAGAATTCAAATAATTTACAATACAAAAAGGAATTCAAATAATTTACAATACAAAAAGGAATTCAAATAAATTACAATACAAAAAAGAATTCAAATAATTTACAATACAAAAAAGGAATTCAAATAATTTACAATACAAAAAGAAATTCAAATAATTTACAATACAAAAAGAAATCAAAATAATTTACAATACAAAAAGAGATCCAAATAATTTACAATACAAAAAAAATCGATTTTTAATACACTCTCATTATTAATGAGAATGTAATAATCTGTTTTTGTAATAGAGAAAAAGTTTACAAAAATTTGTATAATCTAAATTATCTAACTATTATTTAGTATAACAAAACGTTTACAATCACTTTATGCGATAAGAATCACTTTATTATAAATAAAAATGTTTACTATTAAATGAAAATAACAATTTATAAAAAAGCATAATGTATTCAAGAAATAAATCATGCTGCATTTTTAATTAAAGTGCACTTTATTACTAATTTACTTCTATTGAAACAAACTTCTGGGCTATAAAATTGGATCGTTTGCATATTTGCCTGGCTGTTATTAGAGTTTTTAGAAAGTGGCGAGGCTCTATTATCGGGAGAATTGTGACGCAAACAAACAATAAAAAAGCAACTTTGTTCAGGAATAAGGAAGAGTTTCCTCTGACGCATTTTATTCCCCGGAGGATAAAATTCCAATGAAAATTGTTACGGGCTATCATCTAGTAATTTAGCTGACTGAGGGAATTTTGCGGTCTGCAGAAGGAAGCTGACAGGCCATTGAGCGAGTTTATTTAGTTATCAGGTCAATGCTTGGTTATATTCTTAAAGTGTTTTTTTTTTGCTTTTGCGATTTGTCAAGCTTTGCGATTTTACGGCTATTTTCAGGCTCGCGACTACTCAATTTATGCTCAATGATTTCAGGATTACTGGAAACCGAGTCAATTGCATCCATCATTTCAAAGGGTGGATAAATGAATTCAAAGGATTACAAGAATGAAATAATTCCTTTGACAATGAGAGGTTCTGTATCGAGAAAAAAACCAGACAAAGAGACTACGGAAAATAAAAAAAAAAGAAGAAAATACTTGAAGCGCGAAGTTGATGACGACACGCTCTGAATCCCAAGCCAATAATATAATGAAAACAAAATTATTATCGACGCGATTTCAAAGTTTATTATTCAGACTTGTATTTTATTTTCTACAAAGAAGGCCTACAGTGCAAAAATAAGACGACAAATATGAAGATTAATCGACCCAGAAAAGCAAAAAATATGTACTTTTATAATAAATAACAATGCTTCCCTATGAGGAAGCAAAAATTAATAAAAAATAAAATTTTATTCAAATAATAAATAGCAACCGAGATCTCGAAGGACAGAAAAATAGCATTATTTAGTTTAAGAAAAAAATATATCAATAAATTAAAAAGAAATGTAAAAACAATACTTCCCTATGAGGAAGCAAAAAGGAATAGCGGTAACTTGTTTTTAATCAAAATTGATCCTTATTTTCTATTTCTTTATAATCTTGCTTTTTCTTCCCATCTTCATATATTGTGTGTAATTCTTTGAGAATACGTCTAGACATTTAATACCGACAGTATAAAAGCACAAACCTTGGAAAAAAAACAGAAAATATAATACCCGGAGTGAAATAAAATTATACTTATCATACTTATGAGGCTATGATACTCATATCCTTCAAGTTTATGACGTTGCGTCATTTTGTCATTAGGAACGTCGTTTGTACAGGTTTGCTCTTTTTGGCTTTTGTTATTGCCTCCAAATTAGGCGAATCTTCTCTAGGTGAGAATTCTTTTTCTCATGACTCTCTTCATACTCGAGGGGTAAAAAATTTTAAGTATTATTGCACTCGAGTTGCCACAAATGGGTTATGCCTTCTAGATCTCGTTTTATTTTTCCTCAAAACTCAAGTTGACCTTTTTTTAACATTTATAAACATTTTCTGTAAATTTCAATAAACTATTCTTAAAAATTTTCTTAATGTTCGACTTTTCCGTTCACTTTTTGTATGGAATAATAAATATTAATAACGTACAAATTAAACTTCTTTTCCAAAACATCAAATTATTTATTGTTTTAAGATAATTAAAGTTTTAAATGTTGGTAAAAAATTATTTAAATTATTTTGCATTATAATTTCCAACTTGGATACTGAGTAATTGAAATTTCCATTGAGGAGTGAATTTTCGGGAAAAAATGATCTGAATTTATTAACGAGCATAGGCAGATTATGAAGTACATAAATAAGCAGAAAGCGATGAAGTAAATAATGCAGCAATTATTTTATATGAGTGGAAAGTTAATAATTTCTTAGTGAAGAAAAACTCTTTTTCAGAAGCAATGATTCATGGCCAGTCTATGAACTAGTAAAAATTGCTGAAGCATACGAGGATTCTTTTTATACGTCGAAAATGGTCCCTAATGACGAGAATTTCACTTCTTCTATATCTCATTTTCATTGTACAAAACAAAATGCATCTTTAAAATTTATGACTGTACATTCGTCTTCAAAACTGTTCAATTACTATAGCTAATTTTACTTTCAAGTTTTAAAAAAAGAAAGAAAATTAATAAAATTGAGAGACTACAATCATTGTAAATACAAGAAATTGAGAATTTAGAAAAGAAATTATATAAAGTTTAACTAATGAATTGAACCCAAAAAATGTCAATTTTAATAAAAATATATAAAAAAGATGGTTATAGTGTTGATTGGTTGTAGTGTTAATAAAAATAATTTGGTAAAATTGTTTTGAGTTGCAAATAACAATATTTTATTAAAATTTCTGATACCTCAAAAGGATAAACTATGAATTCATTCAATTCTTTTAAAAAAAAGACAATTTAAAAAAAGAAAGACAATTTAAAAAAAAGAAAGACTATTAAAAAAAAAGACAATTAAAAAAAAGAAAGACAATTAAAAAAAAGAAAGACAATTAAAAAAAAGAAAGACAATTTAAAAAAAAGAAAGACAATTGAAAAAAAGAAAGACAATTAAAAAAAAGAAAGACAATTTAAAAAAAAGAAAGACATTTAAAAAAATGAAAGACAATTAAAAAAAAAGAAAGACAATTAAAAAAAAGAAAAATATACAATAAAACAGTAAATGGAAAATATTTTGAAAAAAAGTATGTCAGAGTTAAAAATGTAATAACAGATTACGGTTAACAATTGTCTTGAATTACTTGATGATAAAGGAATAACTTTTTTCGCTTCTAATTATACAAAAAAAATTTCCCGCACATGAGTTACAATGTAGTTATTTCTCTTCAAAGTTTGGGTGATTATAGGGTGATGCAGTTTCAGTTTGAACCTCCGAAGCATATACATATATATATATATATTGCAGACAACATAATCGAACCTGCTTGTATATTCTTGCAACAAAAAATGAATAAAATAAAAAAACAAAATATTCACCAGGAACTTTTTTTCAATGTTTGAATTCCAACTTTACACTGAGAGAAAAGTTTTCTTGATTCAATGCAAAAATGCATTGGATCTAATCTACTTTATTCTTAGATTCGGACCTAAAATATGTATTCTTGAATCAAGAATAATTATCCTTGATTCAAATATTTATTCTTAATTCAAAGTATTTATTCCTGATTAAGGCTTAAAAATTCTTATAACGAATCGAAAATATTCTTGAAACAAGAATAAGTTGTAAGTATATTTCTTTACTCTATTTTAACTAGCAATCAAAATAATTCGTTTCACCAATAAAAAAGTAATCTAAATTTTCAATTGCATTTTCTATTCTCGGGATTTTACTTTATTATCGCAATTAATTTTCATTTCATCCGCATTACAATTCCCCATAAATAAACTTCTTAAATAAATTCACTTTCAGATTCATCAAAATTTTTCCAAAACTAAAGAAACATTTTTTGAAAATCCAATTTGTTTAACATACATAAAATTTTGTTCAATTAGACTTTCTATTTACCTGGTTGAAGTCAACGTTTTATCAACGAAAACATTTTTTTAAAGAATTAATTATCATAATTATATTTCTTGGACATTTTATACCTCTATGTACACTCAAAATGAGTTTTATAGTACTTAAAAATATATACAATGTTCAAAGAATATAATTTTAATAGATAATTTTAAGTAATTTTAAACAATGCTTCCCTATGAGGAAGCAAAAATTAAAAAATTTTCGTTGATAAAACGTTGTGCACTCCAGCCTGGTTTCTATTTAAGAACATTTTTCTGAGCTTTAAAATTTCGTTTTAAGATTGAAGAAAATGTCTGATTCCTTAGAACAGAGTAATAGATACAGAATAATAGGAATAAAATTAAATGTCGGATTGTTTGTCTGGGTCAATCTGGGAACGAGAGCTGGAGGGCAGGATTGGAAAAACGTTCCTTAATCCACCGCGGAGTTTCTCGAACTGTTACCCTAACTGTAATCCGCGGTTAGAAGTAACGTTACCTTCATTATGGCGTTAATGAATAAATGCAACACCCAACCGCGACGTATCGCGGGGGAATAAAGCTTTAGCACGCGCTCTGCGATTAGGCAAAAAAACAAATAAAGAAAACAAATAAAATAAAGAAAAAGAATAACTGACTTAATGTGACTTCTCCACGACAATTATTTTCTTCCCAACTAGACATTTTTCATAAGCAAACACTAAACCAATTTTGTATTTCTTCAACAATTATTGATTACAGAGATTCAAATTTTCCCAGAATTTTTGACGTCAAACTTATTATTGATTACATTTCATCATCAATCAATTATTGATTTCATTTACATACTTTTATAAAGTATATAAATACTTACTTTACTTATAAATACATACTTTTATAAAGTATATAAATATACTCTTTTTATAATTTTTTTTTTATTTTATACTATCTATTATTTCAATGAAAAAAAAGGAATAAAATCAGAAAGGAACATTATTTTAGAGATTAAAATAATTTCCATAAAGTACGTCTGTTACATAATAAATAATTTGTTGAAGATGGATAATTGCGACTGTGGTTGCAAAATAAAATTCAACGTTTTTTGTTGACCACAAATTTATAAGCTATTAGATTGCAATTTTAGTAAATTTGCGCCTAATTGTTGAGTTCGTTAAAGGTCAGTGTATTTTTGTTGGTTTCATAATTGAATTATCTTTGAATTTTCGTAAATTATGGTCATATTTATAGCAAAATCTTCTAATCGTGTTTTTCTTTTAACTATTAAAATTTTGAACACGAAAAATTTAAACATTGAGAATTTTTCGATGATTGCAAAATTAAATAATTCTACACTGCAAAAAGTCATGTTTTTATTCATCCGAAGCCGAAACTCATGTTTGAAGATCAAATGAAGAAATTGAATGAAGAAATGAATGAATTCAAAACCTCATGTTTTTAATGATCAAAAATAGAAAACCCCTTTTGAAGGAAGGACTCGAAAAAAGAAAAATACAAGTTTACAAATGTCATATTTTTGTTTAATTTCCCTTGAAAATGGTGTGTTATATTTTTCAAAAAGAATATCGTGATATAATAAGGATTGTTGAAAGAATGTGGAACGGTTGAGAAACGGTTTAGAATGTATAGCGAGTGGCTTTGGACCGTGACAGTGAAGCTGTGGGGTTCACTGTAGAGAATATTTAACAAGGGTCGTGTACGACCTTGACTATTGGTTGATTAAATCGGAATGGGAGTACCGCGAAAGTTACTGACGGTAAAGTATAACAGTACATGTGCTTCGTATTGAGTATGTACCCACACTACACGTAGCTTTAACGGTAACGGTAGTCGCTCTTATCCCAGTCGTATAGTCTCACTACTCAAGTCTCATCGCGTATAGTATTCTTACATAGAGTGACTCTTAGCACTTCTCTTGATGGACAGAAAAGGTCCATTGCATTAATTTATTCCCATAATTTGTAACGGTTCCCACCCAACATCATCATTAATGAGACACGAAAATTAAATCACTTCCTCATGTCAACTTTCACATCAAACACTAATTACAGCAACTTCATCTATCACTTTTCTCCTTTTCATTAATATATGTATTTCTTATTCAGTCACGATTCTCGATTAATTCTCTAGATTCGCTTTCTTCTATACCTCGTACTCAAATCGATTCAAAATTGAATTAATTGCAATTTATTTGTTTACATTACATTTTGTCTAACAATGAGCAAATCAGATCAATTTGTTTCATATATCCAATCAAATCGTTCAAGTCTGTTGATTCGAGTCAATACAAAGATGAATATGGTCATATTAATGACAATTTAAAGTAATCAAAGTTCGTTTTATCTTGAACTTGAAATTAAAATTGAAAACTTGAAATTGAAACTTGAAATTAATTGAATTAAAATCAATTTGAAACCAAATCAAGCAAAAGCCAAAAATGGGCTGAAAACAATACTTCTTTTTTTCAGTGAGAATTTGGTATATAAAAATTAAAATAAACAATACTCAAACTTAGGAATCATATTCCAACGCACTGGAATTGGTCACAGAAAAAACAAAATATTCTTCTAATGCATCACTTGTTAAATTTCAAGATAAATTGGAATTCTACAGGCATTTTGGAATTTCTACATGTATGTAAAAATTCAATTGTTCATCTTGAAATTTAACATTTTGTTTTCCCTGTGTGATGAATACAGTTGAAATTGAATTGACTAAATTCCCGAGGAATTGAATTTCTGATAAATCGAAATTACTAAAAATTAAACTTTAGATTGACGAAAATGAGTATAAAATAAACAAGGCTTCCCTATGAGGAAGCAAAATAAAAAAAAAGTAAAAAAAAGACAATTTGAGTTGATCGATTGATGAGATAAATTGATTGCGATTACGATGAGATATAATTGATTGATTACAATGGATATAATTTGAATCAATTAGAATGTAGATATGACTTTATTAATATCAAGTTTCAGACAAATAAGCAACAATTTATATTTTCAGAAGGAATTTATTTCAGAGAGTTTAAAATTTGCGAAATGTATGTAATTTAAGTTTGACTCTGGAGTCAATTATACGGAGAAAGAAATCACTTCTCAAGAGTCGATCGATCGTGAGAGGCAACTCGAAAATGTTTGAGAGCCGATTTAACAAAATGTAATCTTTGCCTTGCGAAAATACTGATCTGCACGCCCTCACTGCAAATTAAGGACGAGAACGAGAATCAAATAAAAAAAGAATTGAAATAAGGGTACACAAAAAAGCCTTTGAGTATCGATCCTTCAAAATGTGAACTGATAATTTTCTTAACTCGAATTCTATGAATTGAAGACAATTCGACAATTGCATAATAGCATTGTTCAATAATTTTATTATCCATTTAAGAAAAAAACCAATAATAGACTTTTTTTATTTTTTTTTGCAAAATATAAATTTATTTATTCATTTTCAGCACTTTCGAAAGGTGAGAACTTACTACTTTTTGAATTTTCAGAAATCAATATACTTTAGATTGCTAGTTTTTAATAACTATGCTCTTTCTTTCTTTGCCCTTTAATGCCCTTTCTTTGTTTTCTATTATAAATTTTGTTAGTATTTTTATAAACGAAATTGTAAAAGCTTTGTGACGATTAAGCGACTCTAAAAATATGTTTGGTAGAGCAGGATGCGTAATTTTTACGTTTATTTATTGACGCGGCTTGGTTTGAATATTTTGTAAACTTTCTGCAATCTGCTTCCGGTAAAATTGTCAAATAATTTAGCCGCGTTACGCGTCATTGGAAAATAAACGATCGTGACTTGTATAAGCCGCTGCAGAGCAGTCTCGTAAAAATAAACTATTCACGACCGTGAATTTTCATTATTCACAATTTCGTGAAAGATTTAGAACCTTGAAAACGAAAGGGAAAGTGAAAATGTCCGACAAATAGCTCCATGTCTAAATTTCAGCTCTTGACATGACACTTGGCTTTAATTCATGCAAAATCTGCCAACAATGTGAACTTGATTTTGACAAATAGAAATCAAATATAGGTACATTATATGTTTATTAAAATTAAACGAAGATACAATTTTATAAACTCTTATAAACTTGTTTTCAAGAAATAAATTAAGCTACTTAATTGCATATTGACTTTGTACTTAAATAATTTTATTTAATTTTAAATTTGAATCAAATGAAACTGAATGTTTAAAATAATTGAATTTTAATCTAAAATTGTAAACAAACTCGCAGTTATAGAGATCATTTAAGAATATTGTACACTGATTCGTTTTTGATATGAAAATTGGAATTTTAATTTCTAATCGGATATTTCTCATGGTTAATGAAAATCCAGCAAGATCATTAGAAACTTTAACAGCATTCATTAACTCGTCTGCTGCAAATCGTGATCGTGAACAACTCGTTCTTGTCCTTTTTTAAATAGCCAGCAGAATGTGCAGAAGCATTTCAGGTGTTCAGATTATTGCTCCACCTTTCATCACTAATTAACTAAATAAAAACAAGATCGAAATTGTTTCAAATTTAATCAGTTTCGCTTAAATGGTCTTTACTTTTCAAAATAGAATAATAAATAACTCGAAAAAAGTGTCCACTATATTTTAACGCAATGAAGCTGAAACCAAGCTTCAAATTGTAATAAATTAAAATTCAATTTTCTAAATTCGTTACAATGTTCAATATTATTTTCCATGAAAAATTATTTTTCATGAAAACAATCAATCATGAGAACAATCATGAGAACAATCATGAACAATCATGAGAAACGTCAAGATCAATTTTCATTCACAGTTTCCTTGAATGTATCAACTTGATACCAAAAAGTATCAAATTGATCACGAGAAGTATCAAATTGATCGCAAAATCTTCATCAATTTGATATTTTTGATATCAATTTGATACTTTTAAGTAAACTGTGTTTCCGTTGAACAGAAAGAAACGCGATTGAGACTAGGTGAATGATTTTCCGGAATTAAAAAAGTTGGATGTAAAATTAAGGAGGTATTTCATCGACAATGAGGATGAGAAGAAGCTTATGTGATGATTCTAGGATTGAATACTCAATGACCGTAAAACACCATGACACAGTTTTGACGGCTAAGTTGAGCTGGCCAAGTGGTCGACCCGCGGTATATAAAGTTATCGCTTTATGTTCCATAAAATCTTGCGTTTAGTTTCCATCAACGAAAAACGAACAAACGAGCATTCTCCCATTCGAATGCGCCTACGATCAACTACAAATATGGTCACACCCGCACGCGAAACCAAGACAATGGCAATACCGGAAGTGGCCAAGCTTTATCAATCTCAAGTACCGTGTCCTTTCAGGGTCAAGATAAACAATTTCCCATTTTAAATTCAATTCTGCCCGCTGCGAATAATAAATAAATATTGAGGTAAAATAAAGCTCTATCGGGAAGAAACGTTAACATTAAATGTTAAAAAAGCCCAATCATTTTTGTACAAAATTTGCCTTCTTGTAGAGAACCAATAAAGGGTAATTTTTTTTACTAAAAATTGTCAGTGAAATAACAAAAAATGCCTTGAATTTATCATTCTACAATTAGAGGAAAATTTTCAGAAAACTTTCTGAATTAAGAACAATTAAATGATGTCCATAAATGTAAGTGGAAGCAAAATTTTTGATTAGGTTTTGGTGAAAAAAAATTCGAAAAAAATATTGTTGGTAACAAAAAAATTTGGTTACCAAAAATTCGCATAAATTTGCACTAAATTCAAATTAGAATCATTTCAAACTAGAACGACTTCAAACCAAAATCCATTGAAAATCGATAGAATTGAAATTTGTAGAAAATAAAAGCCATTTCAGAAAAATCACAAAATATAATAAATGTTAAAAAATGAAACACACAGATGGCTGCGAAATTAATAAAAGAAAAAGAGGAAATCTCACCGGAATGTTGATGTTGGTTAATTACACCGATAATGAAAGCTCACCTGAAACAAACAAAACAATTTATTGAAATAATGTTGTAGGTTGTAAAAAAGTATAAATTTAATATCACTTTCCCTTTTGATTTTAATTTGCGATTAAGAGCGCGAGAGTATGGAGAAAATACATTGGCAAAAGCGAAGAAAACCGAGCATACATGTTTTCAATTTTTTTCAAGGAACATCGTTCGTAATGTATATGTATGCAAATGAAAATGTAAGCGCATAATATAAAGTCTGTGTAGTAAGGGTACGTATAGGTAAACGTGCAGAATGTTTGATAGCTTAAACGAATCGTCGTGGTTGCTAAACATGTTCAGTGCTTGGATGATGGTGCTCATAAATGTCTAGCTGCGCCGTGATCATTTCAGAGCATCCGTTTCTTCATTAACCCTTTCTCGTTCATTACAATTTTAACTTGATTCTGGTTTTCACTTTTTCCCATTAAACTCCATTATTTCATGTTTTTTTTATTGCATTTTTATTCAAACACGTGCCATTATTATTTATCATCGTGTACATTTAGTTTTAACGCTTTTTTAAATTGTTCTTTATTGTTTCGCATTATTGTTATTGTACTATGTGTTGCTCAATTTGATTTGCAATTTTCAACCCACACACTGCAAAAAATGGTGTCTTAAAAGTGGGACAAAAGTGTCTTATTTAGTCAAAAACGTCTTAAATTAAGACACCATGTTTTTATAGTGCAATTATAATATTTCTTGTATTTACTTTGTATTTAATTCATCTTTGTATTTAATTTAAAAGCAATATAAATTTTTAAACCAAAATCGAAAAGCCACCACTTTTTAAACTGAGTGGCTTATATTTGACGTGTTACGAAACTATAAGTGGAAACGCTAAATGTAAAGACAGACTTTGAAGTAGAAATATGTAATATGGTAGAAAAATTTTAGTGTCTAGATTCAAAAACTAAGCATCTGATTAGAAATTACTATATATGTTTTACTATTACTATATGTGTTTTACTATTACTATATGTTTTACTATGTTTTATATTAATGTTTTTACTATAAGCTTTCGCTTTTCTTTTTCAAGCTTTACACGATCTTTTAACCCCTATCTCTCAAGCAGAAAAAAATGCTTACTTATTACACCCAAGAATGAAGATGTTTCGACTTTGAAACAAAATAATTGTTCTTGATACTTTAAAAATGTGCTTTTTGTCATTTAGAGAAGAAATTGAGAAAAACTCGTATACAAAATGTGTTTTTTTAAAGAAGTGAATTCTTAAGGTGTATACGAAAAGTGCGCTGAGAGGCGTGTATATAAACGTGTTTGTACGTGGAGTACGGAGCAGTGGCTAGGTCACGGTCAGGGCGATGCCCTCATCTCCAAGGAAATACTACTACTACTCGTCGTCTCCTCGTCGTCTTGAATCCTCTCCACACCCCTCAAACCCCATCTGTGCCACCAAAGCTCCTACCCACCACGAAGTCTTCTCTAATGCACAAGAATCCACGAGAGCATCCCCATAATGCAGAATTCCCATGCAGCATTTCAAACGTAAACAACAAAAATCTGAAAAATCACTTTTTTCCATACGCTATTTTGTCAAAGCGAAAAATCCAAGCTAAATTATTTATAAAGAAGAAAGAACGAATATTTAAAGAATATTTAATAACGAGTTTTGAACTCATTTAAATTTATCTTAAGAGAGTAGCATTAGTTGTATGTAATAAATTACAATCACGCCAATATAAATCGGTATAAGACTTATCTCGGAAGGATCGGTCGCTCTTATATTATTATCCTTCCATATGGTTTATGGTCCTGGCTGTGCTACTATCCTATCGAGTTACCATGAAATCGCCATCAACGATGGAGGACAAGGATAAGGAGACAAATCTCGACCATAGACCAAAATACGTTGTAATAGACAAAAAAACATACTCACGGAAGTCGCCCACGCATAGTGTACATTTTGACCGTGAAACGTAATCTTATATCTGATTTGCAAAACTTAATTCAACAGATTCTTTTTATTTTGCCAAGTTTTAATAATAACTATTCGAATAATAATAACGATAATAACAACGATAATGACAACGATAATAACAACGATAATAACAATGATAATAACAACTATTCGAATATTGTTATTATCGAATCACAACTCTTCATATTCCAAGCTAATTCATTTATTTTGTCTAGGGTTGAAATTATAAAGGGTTAAATTATCAATTTTAAATCTCTAAACGTGATTATATAATTTGCAGGAATGCGGCCTTTAATTTCCTTCTTATGTGAAATCGTTAGCTTCACTTTTCTCGTTTCTTGTTGACTCTTCTTTATCAATTGAGGGGCTACGTGCAATAAGGGGGTACGCGTCAATTCAGCCTGAAAACTATCGTCCGCTTAGTAAAATTTTCAATTTTGGAAAAATTATTTTTTT